>JAXGGA010000196.1:0-287500 GCA_038373865.1 Uloborus plumipes | reverse complement strand
ATCCCATCCCCTTATCCCTCCATCAACACCCCACACACATCAATCCCCAAAATCCATACTAAATATCACCCCAAACATTACTAAATACAAGCCCCCAACCAACAATATATAATCCATCTACCCCTATCCCCACCCTAAAACCAAACAAAAACAAAACTCCCATCCCCCCCCTACCTCACATCCACTAAATCAGATTCATCTCAACTCACACTTTACGCACAACCTTTCTATCTTCTCCCCAATATCAACATTCTCATACGCATACCATAAACATTATCTCACTACCATGTCACCCAACTCCCCCTCTTTTATTCTATATAGCAAATAATGCAATTTAATTGGTTCCCCTAGGTTAACAGTTTATACCCAATTTTGCCGTAAATCCTAAAGCCTAGATATCATTTACCCATCCCTCCACCATCTCCAATATTCCGATTTATTTCATTGTTTTCATTATCCACCTTAAATCAACGATCCATACGCATACTACTTGACATGAGCATACCTATTCAACACCAATATTGTTCAAATTAATATGATTAATACCCTATCACAAACAAGATTATTGCATTTTTTCGCTAGAACAGATATTTGTTTCTTTCGCTACTGCAAAGTAAAAAATGAACCTACAGACTTATTTTTGAGCTTAACTGAAAGTCTATAAAATTTACAGTAACTTCATGTTCATTTTGTTTCTTGAGGAGTAAAAATTAATGTCGGTATTTTTTCCGAAATGTGGTCAAAGCGTAAAAAAATCGAAATGCACTATCTCCTAAATCGTTGGTCTTACAGAGCTCCACTTGAGCTTAAAATGTTTCAAATTTATCGTTTTTTAAATTGGGTATTCACATGTATCATCAAAAGTTACATTCTTTAGGAGTTATAAAGAAAAAACTAAAAAGAGTCGAAACTTTTTCTCAGTTTTGCGTAAGTCGTATACAGTACATTAGGACATGCTGTACGTATGTCGAAGTTGACCTATAAGATTTTTCTTAATTATGAAAATAACGTTGTAATATAGTGTTACCCTTTTTTATACTATTCTAAGCATTTTTTTTTAATCGTCCAGTCCTCCTTTCTTCTTGTCAGAAACAATTTCTTTAATTTCTCAAAATAATCAAAATTTACGTTTTTTTTTTAAATGATTTTAAATGAAATATTGATTCTACAGACTTTTTTGGAGGCTTAAATGAAAGCCATTAAAATTTGCAGTAACTTCCTGTCCGTTTTGTTTCTTGTAGAGTAGTAATTCATATCGATATTAAGTCCGAAATATGATCAGAGCGTAATTTTTTCACTTTTCGCAAAAAATGGCCAATTTTCGGAATGCAATATCTCCTAAACCGTTGGTCCTACAGAGATCCACTTCAGCTTAAATTGTTCCAACTTTAGTGTTCTTTAAAATGATTATTCACACATTTAATCAAAAGTTTTATAGTTTAGTCGTTATAAAGGAAAAACTGAAAAAAATCGGGAAATTTTAGTTTTTCGTGAGTTACGCCGCGAGCACAGGGTTTTGAAAACTGCAAACTTAGATTTACACTACCCTAGGTGACCCAAACTACGTATTAAAAAATCAGAACTACATTGCGATTTGCAAATTTAATGTCTAATATGACTGGACTAGCAGCTGTATTTTAGCAGAAATGAGAAGTCGGGAGAGAAAAAGTTCGTCTGGTATGCGAGCTTTTCAAATACTATCTTTGTAGTTTTACGATTTCAAGTGATAAAATTTCATTAAATGAATCATTGTAAGCTTGACGCGAATAACCGAATTAAACTGGTGATCAATAGAAAATAACTCTTTTCGTGCTATGTCTCTTAAATTGATTAAAAATGAGAGGGAAAATATACAACAAAAACTGAGTTTTTTCTTCTAATTTTAGAATCGTTTAAAAGTATGCAACTCATTCGAAACAAATGATTGAAAAACGTTTCAGACAGTTATTAAAGCATATAAAATTATCCCCTTTTTTAATTAACATAAGTCAGCCTCTGTTAAAGTCATAACACCAATTTTTCTAGAGGTACTTCTAGAATCGAGGAATATGGTTACTAAACAAGCTTCGGAGTTATTAATAGGCAAAATTAAAACTTCTGCTTCGATCTGTTTATTTTTAGTTTCATATGACAGCTTAACAAAAAATAATATTGTTAATAGAATACTTCAAAATCAAAACTTAAATTTAAATGACGCAAAAAAAGAAAAAAACCCTGTCAGATAAAGGTTAATTTTTAAAAATAAAAACATAATAAAAGTACAAGTAAAGAGAGCTGTAATTTCCTTTAATTCCTTTAATTCAGAAAACTGCTGTACTTTTATAAATTATGAAAAAAAACTGTATAAAGTATAGCTGTAAAATATATCGTTTAAGGTACTTCAATTTTCCGCGGTCTATAAGAAATTCCCGTTGATTTTCAACACAAAACGGTGCTTTTTTTCTGCAAAACAGCCTGTACAATTACATTTTAGTCCCGCGCATTTGTTTGTTTCCTTTTTCCACCGAAAACAACTATCAATGAGTAGTTTTGCGTCGTTTGACTGCGATGTGATTTAGAAAAAAAAAATCTGGAGTATCACAGTAACTTATACCGTGTGGCCGTGTGCACAATATTCACCAAAATATACGATTTTCATTTTGATGGTCTGAGGAGGTTGAAAGACTCTTCAATGTGCCGCAGAGAGGGCAACCGTATTTAATCCCCCTCCCCTTTTTTTTTAAATTTCAGTTCTCAACTTTTATTATTATTACTAGCAGTACTCGCACGGCGCTGCCCGTGCAATAAATGTAAAGGCCCTTGAATAAATTAAAAATACGACGAACACTCTGTAGTAAAATAGTTATTTTCTTTTATTCAAACTTACTTCACAGCAATTTAAATTCCAGTAAAAGTTGGAGTTTACAAATGTCGCCAAATAAATCAGAAAGGCATAGTACCGAAAACATTATAAGTAGGATAGAATTGCGGCAACCGGGTCTCGGCGATTAATATTTCATTCTGGCGACCCGCTACCTTCTTAGAGGCAGAAAAATATTTTTCGATTTTAGTAATCCTACAACATAGCTGATTGACGCCAACGTGACCCGGTTACCGTAATTCTACCAAAAGTTGCTTTTCTCTTCTCTATCTTCTCTACTAATAATAAAGCTGAAGGTTTGTCTGTCTTTCTTTCTTTCTGTCTGTTACGCGCGTAGCGCCAAAACCGTTCGGTCGATTTTCATGCCACTTGGCACAAAATTAGTTTGTAGCATGTAGTTTTGCACCTCGAAGCGATTTTTCGAACATTCCATTTCGTTCTTTTTCTATTCGAATTCTTAGCGGAAATTCGATAAAATAGGGAAGAAATATTCCATACACATTTTCAAGTCTTATGTCATTCGAAAGCTTGAAATTTTCTGCACAAAATGATGTTTTTTCGAAGTTTCTACGATCACCAGGAGAGCTGTAACAATTGTTTTTAGAATCCCGGAATTCAAGGCTTATCTTCAGTAAAGCAAGCCAAACGATTCTAAAATGGTTAATGAAATGAATTATTTTATCAACGGAAATCAACTTTTAATGTTGTTACCATGGTTACGTTTTTATTTCGTTTATTTGTTTCGTTCTTTTTCCATTAATAATTTTAAAAATGTATTTGTTTTTGTAGCAATCCAAACTCCAAGCCTTATTAAAATTAGTCAAATGAAATATAATAAAATGGTGATAAGATGGCACCTGTCAATCAAATGAGAAATCGAGTCCTTTCTTTAAAAAAGATAGAGAAGGAAGAAACTGACACGTATCATTGTTGTGAGTTTAGAGATATTTTGGCTATCTGACGAGTTGTGTAGAAGAGGGAAACATTGTTTAACTAAATGAGGTCAAAAAAGAAACAACATGATAGTAAACTATTCTAAATTTATCGTCTGGCAAAACATATTTTATTTCCTTTTTTTTAATTTCAATATAAATTGCAGTAAATGGCTTGAGTGAACGAGTTTGGCTTTTAATTTATCATTTGCTGGTTGATGTTTGTCGATGTTTATTGTTTTTACTAGCTGCCAGGGCAGCTAGATTAGCTTCCTGCGGCATGTTGATGCATAACGTGCCCCCTCTCTAACTTTTACCTCATTCTGAACTTACATTATTTAGTATAATTTAATGTTCATTAGATTTCAAGACATACCACGCACGTGACCCGGCGTTGCACGGGCACTTCGTGCCTTGAAAGTAGTGTGGAAAATTTCAAGAAACTAATCCCCGCCAAGGCGTCTCGCTAACAGGCGTTTCACGCCTTTACTTTTTTCCTATACAAAAAAAATCATTCGAATTATTGAGATGCTTCGCGCTTTCAAGATGGTGAGGAAAGTTTCAGTAAGTTCAGCTCGCTCAAAGGAAAAAAGCAGACATAGATACTCACTTTTTAATATAAGTAGATGGCTTTTCAACAAATGAATGTTTCAAAATATTACAAGTAGCTAGCGATAAAAATTCTACGTAAGTGGCCCGCTTATGAGTTTCGTGTTTGATTTAGTTAAGCCTTCATTCCAAATTCTCATTATCAGTGTTATTACTGTTTCATAGCAACGACGGTTTGGCAACAATGGATTTCATATTTAATCATTTATTAGGCTTAATCGCTTTAAATTTGACTACTTATTAATTAATATCTTCTCTAATTAAAATCGTATAATTATATGAATTGAAACTAATGAAGCTTGAAAAATTACCTATCTATCGGTACCTGGTTCGACTTTCAGTTCAGTGGCGTTCAGGAGAAAGAAGCGTGACATAGAAAGATAGAAAGAAAGATAGAAAAAAAGATAGTTAGAAAGATACTCAGTTTTTAATATAAGTAGACTAGCTGCCAGGGCAGCTAGATTAGCTTCCTGCGGCATGCTGATGCATAACGTCCCCCCTCTCTAACTTTTACCTCATTCTGAAATAATATTATTTGATATAATTTAATGTTCATTCGATTTCAAGACATACCACACACGTGGCCCGGCGTTGCACGGGCACTTCGTGCCCTGAAAGTAGTGAGAAAAAAATTTAAAAAAACTACTCCCCGCCAAGGCGGCTCGCTTACAGGCGCTTCACGCCTTTACTTTTTTCCTATATAAAAAAAATCATTCGAATTATTGAGATGCTTCACGCCTTCAAGATGGTGAGGAAAGTTTCAGTAAGTTCAGCTCGCTCAAAGGAAAAAAGCAGACATAGATACTCAGTTTTTAATATAAGTAGATGGCTCTTCAACAAATAAATGTTTCAAAATATTACCAGTAGCTAGCGATAAAAATTCTACGTAAGTGGCCCGCTTATGAGTTTCGTGTTTGATTTAGTTAAGCCTTCATTCAAAATTCTCATTATCATTTTTATTACCGTTTCATGGCAACCACGTTTTGCAATGCAAGAATGGATTTCATATTTAATCATTTATTAGGCTTAATCGCTTTAAACTTGACTACTTATTAATTGATATCTTTGCTAATTAAAATCGTATAATTATATCAATTGAAACTAATGAAGCCTGAAAAATTACCTATCTATCGGTACCTGGTTCGACTTTCAGGTCATTGGCGTTCAGGAGAAAGAAGCGTGACATAGAAAGATAGAAGGCAAGATAGAAAGAAAGATAGAAAGTTAGAAAGATACTCAGTTTTTAATATAAGTAGATGGCTCTTCAACAAATAAATGTTTCAAAATATTACCAGTAGCTAGCGATAAAAATTCTACGTAAGTGGTCCGCTTATGAGTTTCGTGTTTGATTTAGTTAAGCCTTCATTCAAAATTCTCATTATCATTGTTATCACCGTTTCATAGCAACGACGGTTTGCAAGAATGGATTTCATATTTAATCATTTATTAGGCTTAATCGCTTTAAATTTGACTACTTATTAATTGATATCTTCGCTAATTAAAATCGTATAATTATATCAATTGAAACTAAAGAAGCTTGAAAAATTACCTATCTATCGGTACCTGGTTCGACTTTCAGTTCATTGGCGTTCAGGAGAAAGAAGCGTGACATAGAAAGATAGAAAGATAGTTAGAAAGAAAGATAGTTAGAAAGAAAGATAGTGAGAAAGATACTCAGTTTTTAATATAAGTAGATTATTATTTCTTCAAATTTACTATACATAAAAAAATTCGTTCGGTCCCAACACAAAGTCAAAAGTGATAAATTTTCTTTTTAATTATCTTCAGTTTAAACAGTGCACTATCTTTCGACAATGGTATTTTGTGTAATTTTCTTTAATTTAAATTTATTTAAAATATAAAATTTTACGGCCCCTTCATATTATCTTTTTTTCCTTTTAATTATTGCATCGATCATTTATTTTAATTTATTTAAAATATAAAATTTGGCGGCCCTCTGCATATATTCTTTTTTTTTAATATTGCATCGATCTTATTGAATTATGTATGGGTGATTCTCCAAAATCTGAACAATTTGATGTCCTCGTAGGACAGCACAAAAATTAGTTGACCTAGAAAGTTTTTTTATTTTTTTAATTGTTAGAAATACTTATTCTGATGTTATCCAATTCATATTAAAGCAATTTTTCATTTATTTTTTTCTACAAAAATTTTTGAATACCCAAAAAGTCACCTTTTTTGAGTGTCCGACCCTGTTTCTAAAATGTAAATAAATTATTTTAAAATTTTACGTGAACATTGCACAAATTCCACTTGTAGTGTTGAATTATGTATAGTTATGAGTGTAATATACTGTTGTTTTAGCTTATTTAAATGATTATATAATCAGGTACATCATTTTGAAGTTTGTCCCCAGATTGCATGTCCCTCTCCTGGCCTACAAATTGGTTCAGTTATTAAAGGCAAAAAGAAGGAATTTTGAATCTGTAGTACTATAACACTGTTGATTCTCATCACTTCTTTGGACTCATAGAGTATTTTGTCTATAGAATGTGTCTGCTGTTCGTATTATTATTCCTTAGTTCAAAATGAGGTATGTAACATTTTCGATGTCCCTCTCCTGGCCAACATTTCTGTTCTAAATAAAATAAAAATAATAATTCTAACTGCAGTGTGTAATTGAGTTAAGAGGGATAAAGAGAAAAATACCATTATTTACCTTCTATATAATTCCGGGTAGAAATATCAGCCTTTTTTGTGTAAAATGTCCCTCTCCTGGCGCAAAAAAAATGTCCCTCTCCTGGCGCAAAAAAAAATGTCACTCTAGCATTACTTTTAAAGCACTGGTAAAACATCCATCCCGGTAGAAACATTCTGTAGAATAGATGGATTTATTTACCAAACATTAGTTCAGAATTAAGATTATGATAAAAAGTTAGCAGACGATAAATTTAAAAATGTAACTGTAAAATAATTCTTTTATTTAGTTATTTATTTCTTGTTTTTCAGACGAATTTTTAACAGAACCGACAGTTATGTTCCTTATTGGGAGGTGTCTGATAAAGGAAATCGTTATTTACCATTTTAATTTTTCATTTAAAAGTAAATAATTTCACAAAAAATCAATATTAATTGAAATTACAATTATCGTGCTGTTTGAGAATGAATACTATGGGGTTAGATTTTACGGTGTTACATATAAAGTTTTTTTACTATTTATCTTGTCTTACATAAATTAGCGACAAAAATATTAAAAAGGAGTCTCATTTATTAAAAAAAGTATTCATTTAGAAAAATTTGAACTTTATTTTATGATTGTAAATCTCTTTCTTAATATAAATATTAAATTTGTCGGATGCTGCATCTATTAAAACAGTGTTCGTTTAAGGAGGTTGTAAATTTGTTTTGTTTGTCAACAATAAACATAGTTTTTCATTCATGTTGAAGTTATTTCTTTGTTATTGTTGTAAAATTTCTGATAATCCTTGATAAAATTCATTTGTTTGCTCGCTTAGTGCTTCTTGTCACTCTTTCGGTTTGAAAAAATTGACCCCCCCCCTTTTTGGGGTGTAGCATACTTAAAGTGAGTTCCCTCTATTTTTCTCTTAATAAGCTCCTAACAAAGAGTAAGTATGATTTTTTTGAGATTTTTTTAAGCATTTTTATTTTTATAGAGTTTGTGAGTCGAAAATGCCAGGTTTTTGGAGAATCACCCGTATATATAATTTGATTTATGTTTTATTAATTTAACTAGTTTTAGTTACAGAGGTTCGCGTACCTTTTAAAGCTCTCGCACATATTAATACAGTACTTTTTTTTCCAAACTGGGCAGGGCGACCTATAGTTTCCCGTTTACATGACCCCATGAACGAGAAAATTTCGTATTTTTCGCAACGAATATTGCTGTGAAGGAATCTTAACTATTTTTCGCGGCCCCAATTATTTATTTCTGATAAGTAATAATTGGGGCCGCGGAAAATACAGGACATTTTTAAAAATTCAGGTTTACTGATATTCTTAATAATGTTTAAATTATTCCGCTTCTCTTTTAAATTTCATTTAAAGTCCTGAAATATTTTTCTAAAATTTCATTTTTATAATAAAATAAAATCGGCGGCCCCTTTCTTCAGAAAAGTGGGGGGTGTAGCACCCCCCCCCCCCCATGCCAACGGCCCTGTGTACAAAACATCGTTAGAATAATCATTTTTAAAACACCGCAGATTATAGGTGCAAACTGAAAGTGAAACACATCTATTGGTCACCTTATCTGCTTGATTGTTTTGCTTTCCTCCTTGAAAAGTCGAAATCACAAGGTCTTGTGAAGACCTTTTATTCAAATTTTCAGTCAGCATACATAATAAGCACAAAAATTCCGGGAATGAAATAAGGAAATGATCCGTCGCCAAATGTGGCGGCCGTTCCTATTCATTAGCCGTAGTAAAACTCCATCTCTATCTGCGCAAGCGCCCGGGTGGGAGCGGACAAGGGGTGTGTTACGCTCATTGACGACCACGCACTCCCGAGCTTCCATTCACTGCTCGTGACGTCACGAATACGAGCCCTTCAACACGTGGCCGCGCGGGAAAGCCAGAACTGGAGCGTGGAGGGAATCGAAATTCAAGGCTGAGAATCAGAAGGAATTCCTCAATTCTTCTCACTTCGATTATTCAAAGCGTTTTTTTATTTCTCTCTTTCGCTCTCTTTTCTTTTCTTTTTTTCGTGATCACGTCTTTTCGAATTCATTCTGGCTTTCAGTTTATGTTCAACAAATCACTTCTTTCTTTCTTTAGTGTGAATGTGAACGCGGAATTGAATAGGAAGATCGCAGGCCACCCAGTTTGGGGTCATTCCATCGTGACTAACGTAACATTCAGAGCTGATTTTATAACTCATTTTACCTGTAACTTAAATGATAAAAAATAATTTTTCGCTGTGTTGGTAGATTTGCAATGTAGATGGTGGACATGTATTATTTCTGCTAAGAATTTAAAATAAAATTACTGACAACAGATATTTTTTCAACCAAAATAGCAGTGTGACTAACGTAACATTTTTGCAACCTTGAAAAATAATGTTCATGTTATGAGGCAAAATTTTCTGAAAGTTAAGCAAGTGTTAAAAATTGGCTGATATATTTGAAAAATATGGAATGTTAGCTTTCAAAAATATATATTACATTTATTAAATTTTGAATTTTTTTTAGTCTTAAGTGTCACTTTTGCTGAAAATGGAGTGTGACTAACGTAACGTGACTAACGTAACCATCGAATAACAAACAATAGATTTCTTAAATAAAATTTATTACGGCTAATATTATTGATAATTACATTAATTTTTCCTTTTTTTAAACTTATTATGTTGCATATTTTTATTTATTTATATATTTATTATTATTTTTTTTTTAATTTTATGTATTTTTTATTTATTTATTCTGGGGTAAGAAATTGTAAATGGAAGGCTCCCTTTTAACTTAATTGAATTTGTCAAAGAAAATTTAGCTTTTGCAAACTGAATATTATCAGGTTTGGGCCATTCAAATCTTTGACCTGTTTCTCTCATCTTTGATCTCTTGAGCCCAATGTTTGAACTTCCTATAGTTAACTCGCAATTTTTTTCAAAACCAGTTTCTTCATTCTTATTATTTTTTTTATAAAGTTGATAGATTTCGTCGAAGTTATACATAGGCAAACCCTTTTGTAGCTTCTTTCTCTTGTTGGTAACAAAGTTCTTTACATATTTAACATCTTTCTTGTGGGAAAAAAAATCGTTAATGGGAAAATTATCACATTATTATAAAATTAGAGAACTTATTGTTTGTATTATCCGCATAGGCGGATTTAGGCTGTGAACTCTGGGGGTGCAACAAAATCGGTTATTCTGTAACACAGCACTAAATAATAAATAATTTTCGAAATGAGTTTTTTTTTATGTATGAAATTACTTATTACATTTTTTTCAAATGCATAAAAATTCTTACTTTTAACATGCAGCACAATTTCTCTCGCGCTGGCGATGTGTGGTGACAAACGGGTCACACAAAGAGCTGCATAAAATTATTTTTGGGTTTGCTTTCAAGTAAATTAATTTGCATTGTAACTACATGAAAAAGTATACGTTATTTTCCGAACTATATTTCTGGTAAAATATTTTTAATTTTATTTTTTTCAAAATTCAAACAAAATTGTTGAGGGTGCGGCGCACCCCCTGGCACCCCCGTAAATCCGCCTATGATTATCCGACAAACTTAACGATTGTCTATGGGATTTAGGATTTACTATATTAACTGCTATACCTAATGCCAGCTTTTGGATAGATATAACTTTCTTTCAGGGACTGTTGGCTAAAGCTTTTTTCTATGTTTCTTCGTTGCATTTTCCAGTGCTTGCCTTGTGAGAAAAGGAGATTCTGCAGATATGGAGGAAAAAGTTTAGTTTGTTTCTTTGCAAGCATCTTACTTACTAATTATTTTGAGGCTTCTCTTTCTTCCTCTTTTAACTTCATACCCGAAATTGTGTTTTTTCGTAAAGAACGCATCAATGTTTTTGACATTTCTCTTTCATCTGAATTTTATAGAGGCTCTGATTCACCCGACTTCTTATTTTCCGTTCTGAAGCAGTCAAAGGAGCTATTTTGCCTCAAATATTTCAAATTAGTTTGATATATTTATTTACTATTAACTGGAAATTTAAATAAACACTAAAATAGTTAAGCTTTAAGCTACATTAATCTTTTTTTTAATTGTTACCATAGTCACATTCAAACTGTTACGATAGTCACATTCAAACTGTTACGTTAGTCACACACCTAAAATGTTTGTTAGTCACACTAATATTTTCTATTAAATATATCTAAAATAAATATTTTAGGATTTTCGAGTAGATATGATATAGACATAAGAAAATAAAGAGCTATGGTATTTAATTATTTTTAGTTCAGTTTTAAAATAGAAAACATTGCATTTTTGTGACTAACGTAACATAAAATAAGAAAGTGAAATAATGAAAATAATTAAAATGCTTATCTTATAAACTGAATGAAAAAAGCTGTTAATTCAATCAGATATAACTCTAAAATTTCATAAGAAACGTAGTTCTTTTAAAAATTCACAGAAATTTTAACATTATGCACGAAAACAATGACCAATGTTTTTAGCGTTTACTAAGACTTTTCTGCAGCCATGTACTTACAGAGCTCCAACATAAACACCAAAAAGGATTTTTCAAAATTTTTGCTAGATTCATATACTAGAAAGTATGTTGAATTAAATGATAGGTCACAGTTAAGTATTTAAGGTACTTTTATTTTTTAGGCTGAGATTGACATTTCTATGGAATGACCCTTTGCTAAACAATAGCTCAGCATTTACTGTTTTGTAATCACTTGCGTTTTGGCTACATTTGGGTATTGACTGGGATAAAGAAAACCGCTCTTACAAGTTTTTATGATTTTAAAGATACTTTTAAGCGTACTTTTTGGCAAGAAAATAAACTAAAAATTTTGGTCAGCATTGCATGCATGCTAATAAGGCTTGAAATGTTTTAATCACTCTTTAAAATAAAATTGGTTTGAATATGCAAATGCATTAATAAAGACATGAGTAATTTGGATGCACAAAAAAAAATTTATATATATTGTTAATGGTATTTGTAATCAACAAGAAATTTATTACTTGAATATATGTCTTTTACAAGGTTTATTTTTATTATTTATTTTTTTATTTATTTATTCATTTCAGTATCTACCTTTTTCGGTCTTTTTGTCTATATATTTCTTAAAACGTTCACTATTTAAATGGTTTTGAAAGGATTAAAAGTGCTGCCTTGAGTGCCTGAATTGTATTTTCTGTTTTTGTACAAAATATATACAGGGGAATTTGCAGAAATATTTCTGGCAAAAATATTTTCTACGGATCAAGATACATTACCGGTCAAAAGTATGGGAAGTATGAGAAGTCTAGCATTTGTTAGAAAAAAGTCTGATTAAAATATGAGTTAAACTGATGTCAATTTTGATGACTTAAATACTTTTCTTTTCATGATATTTTTATTTATTTACAACCTTCAATAATTATTCTTGTTTAATAACGTAATCATATCTTGTCTTCAAACTAATTTGACACATTGACGGGAAAAAAATGTCAGTTGGAGTAAAAATATATATACTTTTTTCGCTTCAATTATTTTTATTGTTATTTGCCATATTTTGTCATGAATCCAACTTAAAAGACTGTCATTCAAAAACATCAGTGGAATTCAAAAAATATGTTGTTTTTTTCTCTTGTTCTTGAAAAAATATTAGGTTCCTCAAACTTGCAATACTTTTGTCTGGTACAGGTTATATGTTTTCGTATGATTGTCTATTTAGTTAATTTATTTATTTACACAGTGGAATTAGTAATTATTTTTCTACCACATTTTCGAGACCTTCTCTACATTTGCGTAAACACACATATTTTAAATAATAGTCCTGTCTCAAAATAGCGCTATTTCGTCTTTTCGTCGTATTCCCGCAGAGAACGAAAGGGGGAAAGTCGTGCCTGTACATCGGTTGTTTCGGTCGCCCTGAGTGGTTCCTCGGGAAACGAAAGCGCAGGCCCTGTATTTCTGTCTAGTCACTTTAGCGAACTTGGCTGAAAGTATTCAACGGTGTAACAAGAAGTTCTGTCAAGAACTAAACGAGCCTACTTTCCCGTACATCGACATCGGCATTCTAGCATCTGATCATTATTCTCTTGATCATCTGAGACTAAACATTATGTCAAACATACTAGTCCAGTCAATAAGTAAAAAAAAACGGGCTTGCCTAACAAAAAATGGAGTAGAAGATTTTTTTTTTTAATTGTTCGCATTAGTGCCGACATGAAAAAACCAAGTTATCCAATTCGAAAGCCCCCGGGAGAACTTTTGGGGGGCGAAAATAGGGGACTTTTTTTGGTTTTTTCAAAATATCTCAGAAATGGTTAAAGTTAGCGAAAATTCTTAAATACAAAAGTGAAAGAGCATAAAATTTCCTACAACTTTCATAATTACAACTTTTCTGTAGCACCAATAGGAAGCACGCTGAAGCGCACGGAACACAGCCAATTTTCCTCTACCCCGAAAAAAAAAGCATTTACTCCTAAAAAAAGTCACATTAGTAATCAAAGTTTGACTAGAACCTTTATTTTGAGAAAGTTTATCCGTTTATCAACATTATTAGCTTCTTCCTTCCATTTTTTTCTTTCGAGCTGAGCCCCCCCCCCCCCCGCCGTTCCGGGCACTACATATTAGCAAGTCTGGTTTGACAGAGTTGTTAACATCCGACACCAATAACAGACAAAAACATTGTGTAACTGGGATATATAAACATTTATTTAAAATATATTAATTCGTACATACTGCTCTGATTATTACTAATATAAATACAATATTTAAATATATATATTAATGAACAATAGAAAACAACACAATAATGTATAAATGGATGGAGTATTGCACTGGAATTCATTCATGTGAAACATACATTATGCATTCTATATACTGATTATTACTAGCAAAAATACGACACTTAAATGCAAGTGTGAATGAATGAACATTAGGTTAAATACTTAACACAATCATGCATAAATGACGAAACATTAGTAATGATACTCCCCCCTCCGCCCACTCTAATTAAGAATTATGATCTGGCAGAAGTAGTCATCTTCAAAATTGTGCTACTGGAATATTTTATACACATTCATTTGAAGCACATAAATCATACATTCTATGCCAATTGTTACTGAGAAAAATACGATCTTTGATATACATGTGACTTAATAAATTGTAGGGTACTAATTAGCATGCAATTAAGATAAACATGCACAAATAATGATACATTAATAATAATATATATACAAAAAATTACCTTCATAAAATGAAAACTTATGTGTAAAATTTTACATGTGCGCAAAAAGATTCGTTCCACCTTAATGTAAAGGACATCAAAATATTTTTTATTATCTTCTAAGTCGTTTTGAAGGCCCAGGTTCTCCCAATTCAAAAACACTGTAGGATCTAAAAGGACACTGTCGTTCTCGAGTTGTTCTTCAGTTTGTTGCGGTAGTTCTAAAATCTCGTGTAACAAATCTTCTTCCGCAGTCTCATCCAAAGATGAAATTTCTGAAGCATTTTCACAATTCTTGCCACTACAGTTTTTGCACATGCTAGAGCATTTCAAACCTGCCTTGCGACAAGAACAAGCTCCACTACATTTTACTTTGCACACACAAGATACAGTCTTCAAAAGCGTATGAGGAGCTGAATCTCTTCTTGTATCAACAGGCATTAAAACTTGCTTTCTGATTTCCCAACCCCACTTCTCCGGATCAATATCGTTGCCTAACCAGCTTTGAATTTGGTGATAGCACCGATAAGAGTGGTAGCGACCAGCATCGCACGTTGGAGGTAGTCGTGCAAGATTTATTTTTGTGCTGTATACTAATTTAACAAATAGGTTACAGCGCAAAGCATCCAAGGGTTGGTTAGAATAATTTACTTCTCCTGTGTATAATATGTTAAGAATTTTTTCTCCAACTGCAGTTATGTCTTCCTGATGACTGACCGGGTCCATGAATACCTCAATAGCTTCTTTAGTTTCTGGAAATTTTTTGATCATGTTGCACAATTTAATCTTGCCTTGCCCAAAGATTGCCGATGTCGTATCACATCCACTGAACGCATGGATGAACAGGATATTGAAGGGGTCAAATTTAAATGATTTAGTTGAAAAAAATAAATTAGAAACATTCCCTCTTCCAGGTTTTAGAAAGAACAAGTTGCTGGAAGACTGTCCTAAAGCTGTCATTAGTACTAAAAGATCTATATCCTCGCCCACGATGACAACTTTTTTAACTTCTTTTGCTTTTGAAAGAGCAGTCTTCACAATTAGCAAGTCGGCATCTTCTTGAGCCTGCTTGACTTTAATGCCACATCCTTCAAAGTTTTTCATAAGGAGCTGTATGAGACGGTTCTTGTTTTCAGCATTTGCTAAAAATCTTTCTTGAGGAATTTGGGGTATCATGTTGGGTTCAACCATTACCTCAGGGGAAGAGTGCATCCTCATTCGCCTCAATCGTTCAAAACTTTTAGTGCTACTGTGTGAAGGATATCCATCAAATACAACCACAAGCTGCGGTCCATAATGTCTTCCCAAAAATGCTGAGTAGTTTTGAGAGATAGTTGTGAAGGATGCATTGTGAGGCCAAATAACCTTATGTAAGAGATATCCTCAATCTAATACAACTATCGTTTCCTTCTCTGTCATTTCATTGGTTTGAAGAGGTGTAAAAGCCTTGTATAAAGAAGACTTTGTACCTTTTCGCATACCTTCTTCGGAAAAAAGTGACATTGGATAAGGTGCAAGCTCATATGACAAAAATATTTTCAAATCTTCATCGGATTGTTTTGATAGGCACAATCTTTGGAAAAGTGTAAGAGGGTCAATAGCAGTTACTTTGAGAGTCTCTATTTTAAAACTATTTACAATTGATGCTAAGGTTGTGACCTTACTCTTCCTCTTGAAAGTCACGTTCTTAAAATTACCATAAGTGACCATTTTATCCACCATTTCCATGCCAACTTCTTGTGCTAAATAGCAGTTAACATCTGCTCCTCCAATTATACCGCTGCTTAAAGACATTATACTGTCAGTCTCTGAAAAGGGAGGGTGTTGTGAGAGCCAATCTCGTAGTTTCATCGAGTCTCGTATGTCTCTATCGATACGAGAACTTCGCATATCCACATGTTGCTCTGATGTGTCATAATTTATATCACAAAAACTTTCAATTTCATTACAAATGTTCTGCATGACTATCATTGCTAAAGTCCATTTTGCCAAAACGTTGTCAGAAAATCCTCTCCCACGTGAAATCCCTCCACAGGATTTCATATTTTTCATTAGTGTCTGCTCAATGGTTTGATCAGACCAAATTCCACACCAGTACTTTCTAGAACGTCTTATGGTGAATTTACCTTTGGTGGTAAAATCCTGAAATTCAATTTGATCCATTATTTGTTCCAGTTTCAACATATCCTGGAGGTACAAGTGCGCACTTTTAGCATACAAGAAGTGACCAGCTGCATGAAAAAACTGAAAAGATTTTTGAACAGTGTCTAGATGCATCTTCCAATTGCTTGTGCGCTCAGCCTCGATGAACTGTTTCAGAAGCGTTATCATACGAAAGTATTGAAGCCATAATTTTGCAGTGGCTCCCTTACTTTCTATGGTACACAGAGCTTGTCTGAATTTTTCTACAATATTTTTCAGCGACGTAATATTAGCATAGGCTGCGAGTATAGTATCTTGATCGCATGCATTAAGCATATTCTTGAGTTCAGAATGCTCACAATCATCAAACTCAATTGTATCCCACACCAAAGAAGCCAAAACAGAATGCATTAATAAGTGTGCTCTCACAGCCCTCGAATATGCGTGTCCATTCAGAATCTTCTCTACACTATTCTCAGCGTAGATTGTAGATAACAGCTGCTGTAAACCACTGCCAGCCATTATTGTACCAATGGCTCCCATGAATGACATCAGAAGGTGAAATCCACCAAGTCTCACAATGATATTGCTTAGTTCAGAATCACAGCTGGCAACAATGTCTCTTGCTTTAAAATATAGGGGCTGATCGAACGTCACGAAACATGTTTTTTGGTTGAGTTGCTTGCATTTTTCTGATGCCATTAAAAGTGATGTGTATATTGTGTCGATTTGAGTGGGAGGATTGTTGATGAATGGAAGGCATATTATCCTTGAAACGATCGTAATCCTTAGAAGCTGTTATATGTTCCATGAAGCCATTCCATCCCGGAATACTTGGATCTTGAACCCATTTGCCATAAAGCCAGATTATATCAGTGGTCAATGGTACTATTTCATGTGAAATTGGATTAAGTTCCTGCAAATTTTCAATCTTCACATCTTGTAACCCACCACTTCCTCCAAAAGTTTGAAGTTGAACATGACCTGCTTTTTTCACAGTTTCAGCAGTTGATACTTCTGTGAGCCGTTCTATGCTCTCCTGGGAACAAACGGCATTGTGTGGAGTAACACACATAATTTCTCCCATGGCGTGGAATGTTCCAGTACCATCAATTGTCATGATGTTATAATCGGCATTGTCAAAAACGAATTGACAAAAATGCTTCTTCCTGCACTTGCGTTTTCTGAGGTTGTAGAACAGCAGATGTTTCAAGGAGAGACGCTTCGTAGTAGGAAGATGAAAAGCCAAGGTATGAAAGAATCTCGATGAGATGCTTGGAACCAAATTTTCTATACAAATATCCACTGATTCCATTAAGAAGAGAGGACATAAAAGATCTTGGCCTTGCTGCTTTAATGACTGAATGGCACAAAGCTACACATGTTTTTTTCCATTTCGCCAGAGATCCCCGTTTATGCTTCAGTATAATGGACTCCATCAGCAGTTTTAAAGTCTCAGGAATGACTGAATCAACGTCACTTAAGAAGTTGTCAGATGAGGGATAGTCTTTGGTATTATAAACGTTTGATCTTATGTCTGACAAAATAATGTCTGCCGCTGCTTTAACAATTCGCAATTTTTCCTTTTGAGGGTCAGAGTCCTTGTTACTATACCAGTTATCAGTAAGAATTTGGTAACCAACATTTCGAAAGCAAACAACTGGTTTCTTGTTTGCAGTTTCGGCTATTAAAATGTCTTCACCATATTTTTTGTGGAGACGTGATTTTACGGTTCGGATATCAGGACGAAATTCACCCTCTAGTTTACCAATCAAATCCTCTATAAGGAATTGGCACTCCTCTGCGCTGTTTTCAAGGTAGGAGTAAATCACTTCCATAGCCTCATCAACGTTACTTGCTGGTTGTCGTCCTCGCTTCATCCCGCTTTTGGGTCTGTAGTAAAGTTTCTTATAGCAAAACTTGTGGTACCAGGCATCTACAGCAACTAAATCTTCTATATTTGCAATGCGGTCTAGAATCTGCTCCCCCCACTCATCTGCACGATTTTCTGCAGCCTTTGCTATTGTTTCACGTAAACCAAGTTTCATGACTTGATGAATTATGTTTCTTTCATGCACAGGAAGCCGTTCTTGCTTTTTAAAGAAGTCTTCCTGTATCCCCTCTCCACACAAGAAGCATTGCTCTTTAAAACAGAAACCTTCAGTTCTCGATCGAAGGGATGGAGCCACACTGCTTTGACCATCATCACCACCAGCTGCACAACGCCGCAAATATGCTTCAATCATTTTATCATTGATATAGTTTTTGTGACAGGCGGTATGAACTATCACTTCTTTCAAATCCTTCAAAAGACGTTGATGGGCTTCATTCTGACGTTTTTCACTGCATCTTTGTAGATTTTCAATACCCTTCTCCTTCACAATGCTTTGTTTACCTTCATTTAAACTCTTTTCGCAAATAAAACAAGCTCCTTGATTAGGCGCAGCCATCTCTAGAAACAAATGCTGAACACACCAATTTATATTGCATACGCTCGCTCGAACTGAAATGATCATATGGGGTCGTATTGAGTCGATACAACGCATGTGCAGATAAGAAAAAAAGGGATAGGTCGGGGGTGTTTTGTTTATGTTCAAGTCAAAGGAGGGTGTTTGGTATAGCTCCCTCAGCTGCGAAACACTCATCATTTGCAAGGTCACACAGCATTGGGGATCCTCCCCCCCTCCCCCCGATTTCCCATGCGTCTTCGCGCACTCTGTTTACCAGTTCGGAAAAAGGGTCAATTTACAAGAAGTTGTAACGTTCTTGCTTTTCATGCTACAAAAAATGTTGTACTGATGAAAGTTGTAGGAAATTTCATGTTCTTTAAACTTTGTATTTAAGAATTTTCGCGGTGTCGGATGAGAACTACTTCTGTCAAACCAGACTTGCTAGTCTGTGGAGCCCCGGGTAAGGGGGGGGGCAGATGGAAAGAAAAATAGCAAAGGAAGAAGCTAATAATGTTGATAAACGGATAAACTTTCTCAAAATAAAGGTTCTAGTCAAATTTTGATAACTAATGTGACTTTTTAGCCTACTTTCCCGTTAAAAATAAAAGAAACGAAAAAAGCATTAAAATTGGCTTAATGCATCTAAAAAATGTCGCCAAGTCCAAAAAATGTCGCCAAGTCCAAAAAATATCGCCAAGTAAAAAAAATATCGCCAAGTAAAAAAAATATCGCCAAGTAAAAAAAAGTCAAAAAGAAACAAAAAAAATGAAATAAATATCGAAAAATTAAAAATTTGAAAGTAGGGTATTGAGATGGGGAATTTGTGTGTCGGTCTGTCGGTCTGTCGGTCTGTCGGTCTGTCGGTCGGTCTGTCTGTCTGTCCCCCCCTAATAACTTTTGAATGAACATTCCGATTTGGACAAACCTTTTTTTGTTGGAAAGATCTCGGCGAGTACAGCTCATTCACATATTTGATTTTTTGATTTGAACAATATTTGGTTCAACTTTGAGCCGTTCAAATAACCGGTCCCGCGATACTAACTTTTTAATGAACAGTCCGATTTGAACAAACTTTTTTTTGTTGGAAAGAACTTTTCAAGGATACTTCATTCCCGTATTTACATTTCCGATTTGAACAATTTTTCGTTCAACATTGAACCGCTCAAGCAAGCTGTCACCCCTAATAACTTTTGAGTAAACAGTCCGAAAAAAAAAATGACTGACTGTGCAGACGATTTTTTGTTTATTTATTCATTTGTTTTATTGAATTTATTATTATTATTATTATATTATTTTTGGCAGACGATTTTTTTTGTAACAAAAATGTTTCATTCACGAGGGCATTTTATTCTTTATTTATATTTAACAACTGGCAACGGATTAAAAGTGAAATTCGAGACATTTTATCAACGGACGAGTTTTTTTTTCTTTTTTTTTTTCTTTTTTTTTTCTTTCTTTGATAAAATGTGTTTTGATATACTTTGTACTTTTAACTTTTTTTTTTTTTTTTGAAAACGATTGAGGAATTTTTCTACGGAAGAACTGTAACAGTTACATTCTTTAAAAGGTGCGACAAAACTTCATTTATTCATTTATTTACTTTTTATGTCTCTATTTCATCTGATGAGAGGGGTATATTTTGCTTTTAGAAATCAGCTTTAAGTGCTAAAAAGGTATGTTTGACATAATGTTTAGTCTCAGATGATCAAGAGAATAATGATCAGATGCTAGAATGCCGATGTGCGGGAAAGTAGGCTCGTTTAGTTCTTGACAGAACTTCTTGTTTTAGGAGTAAATGCTTTTTTTTTTTCGGGGTAGAGGAAAATTGTCTGTGTTCCGTGCGCTGCAGCGTGCTTTCTATTGGTGCTACAGAAAAGTTGTAATTATGAAAGTTGTAGGAAATTTTATGCTCTTTCACTTTTGTATTTAAGAATTTTCGCTAACTTTAACCATTTCCGAGATATTTCGAAAAAACCAAAAAAAGTCCCCTATTTTCGCCCCCCAAAAGTTCTCCCGGGGGCTTTCGAATTGGATAACTTGGTTTTTTCATGTCGGCACTAATACGAACAATTTAAAAAAAAAAATCTTCTACTCCATTTTTTGCAAGGTAAAATGTATCTATTGACTGGACTATACCTTTTTAGCACTTAAAGCTGATTTCTAAAAGCAAAATATACCCCTCTCATCAGATGAAATAGAGACATAAAAAGTAAATAAATGAATAAATGAAGTTTTGTCGCACCTTTTAAAGAATGTAACTGTTACAGTTCTTCCGTAGAAAAATTCCTCAATCGTTTTCAAAAAAAAAAAAAAAAATTAAAAGTACAAAGTACATCAAAACACATTTTATCAAAGAAAGGAAAAAAAAACTCGTCCGTCGATAAAATGCCTCGATTTTCACTTTTAAACCGTTGCCAGTTGTTAAATATAAATAAAGAATAAAATGCTCTCGTGAATGAAACACTTTTGTTACAAAAAAAATCGTCTGCCAAAAAAAAATAATAGTAATAAATAAAATAACACAAATGAATAAATAAACAAAAAATCGTCTGCACAGTCAATCATTTTTTTCTGAGTCTGCATTTCCGCCATGTTTGTGGAGTCGGAGTCGGAATCAGAGTCCTCACAGAAGATTATTCAGAAAAGTACTTTACAAACGTTATTTATCAAAACCAGTTTTTTACAAAGTTAGTTTGAAGGAAATCCGACTTTAAGTTCCAGGATCAACATTCAACTTAAATTCCCCGTAGGCGCTAATGTTAAATTTTTTTCTGAACGGTTCAATATTGAACGAAAAATGGTTCAAACCAAAAAGCGAAATAAGGGAATGAACCTCTCCGAGATCTTTCAAACAAAAAAAAGTTTATTCTATTCGGATGGTTCACTCAGAAGTTATTAGGTGGGGAAAGGTTGCTTGAACGGTTCAATGTTGAACGAAAAAATGTTCAAATTGAAAATTTAAATACTGTAATGAAGTATCCTTGCTGAGATCCTTCGAACAAAAAAAAAGTTTATTTAAATCGGACTGTTCACTCAAAAATTATTAGGGGTGACAGCTTGCTTGAGCGGTTCAATGTTGAACGAAAAATTGTTCAAATCGGAAATGTAAATACGGGAATGAAGTATCCTTGATAAGATCTTTTGAACAAAAAAAAGTTTGTTGAAATCGGACTGTTCACTCAAAAGTTAGCATCGCGGGACAGGTTGTTTGAACGGTTCAAAGTTGAACCAAAAATTGTTCAAATCGAAAAATCAAATATGGGAATGAGTTGTACTCGCCGAAATCTTTCCAACAAAAAAAAAAAGTTTGTTCAAATCGGAATGTTCATTCAAAAGTTATTAGGGGGGGGGAAAGGTTGCTTGAACGGTTCAATGTTGAACCAAAATTGTTCAAATCGAAAAATCAAATATGGGAATGACTTGTAATCGCCGAGATCTATCCAACAAAAAAAAGTTTGTTCAAATCGGAATGTTCATTCAAAAGTTATTAGGGGGGAAAGGTTGCTTGAACGGTTCAATGTTGAACGAAAAATTGTTCAAATCGAAAATGTAGATACAGGAATGAAGTATCCTTGAAAAGATCTTTCGAACAAAAAAAAGTTTGTTCAAATCGGACTGTTAACTAAAAAGTTAGCATCGCGGGACAGGTTGTTTGAACGGCTCAAAGTTGAACCAAAAATTGTTCAAATCGAAAAATCAAATATGGGAATGAGCTGTACTCGCCGAGATCTTTCCAACAAAAAAAAGTTTGTCCAAATCGGAATATTCATTCAAAAGTTATTAGGGGGGGGGACAGACAGACAGACCGACCGACAGACCGACAGACCGACAGACCGACACACAAATTCCCCATCTCAATACCCTACTTTCAAATTTTTAATTTTTCGATATTCATTTTACCTTTTTATTTTTTTAACTTGGCGATATTTTTTGGACTTGGCGATATTTTTTTTAACTTGGCGATATTTTTTGGACTTGGCGATATTTTTTAGATGCATTAAGCCAATTTTAATACTTTTTTCGTCTTTCTTTTATTTTTAACGGGAAAGTAGGCTAAAAAAGAGAAGATTGAATAGCACTGTCTATATCAAGGATGTATATTCGCTTTTTAGATAAAGATGTAAATTGTCAAAGAATTAAGTAAAACTTCATAAAATATTTATTATTAATATAATAAATTATCAAAAAATATATGTTTTTAATATTTAAAGACTTTGTAGTATTATCTTGTCTTGCATTAAAAAGTAAAATAGAATAACTGTACGACTTCTTGATTACAACATTCAAAAATTGCCCTATCAATGTCTTTATGTTAACTCTAAAATAGCCAACAAAATTTTAAAATTAAATTTTTAAAACTTGCTGAAATTTTGAGAAAAGAAAAAAATAAACGGTATGCTGCTTTGTACGAGTAGCTTTAACGAACTCCTAGCTTCTATATTTATTTTTCTTGCAAACTATTAAAATTTTATTGGCTGCTTTAGAATCAACTATAAATATATTAGAGTAAACTTCAATTTTGGAGTGTTGTACAATCAAAAAGTCCAACAAGTATTTGAATTTATACTTTTTAATGAGAACGAAACAACTGGAAATAATGCATGCAATATACCAACGGCCCGGCTATGTCATCCAAAAACTGTATTTTTGTCCTGATTCAGGACTCATCAGTCAGAAACCGACAGTAACTGAGATGAGGGTAGAAATAATGTTAGAGAAGCTAAGAGGGCCAACAAACTAGTAGCTAAGATAGAGTTAGCACACTTGCGAGAGACAGCAGCAATGGTATGCAGCCATTTTTTTCAGCTCGTAAATTGAAGGCAAAGCTTGGGTCCTAACATTTTTTTTTTAATTTATTCATTTATTTATTTTTATTATTTATTCATTTTTATTTTAAATTTATTTGAGAAGAACTTTATTTTTAATTTATAACAGATCATTTGCTTGTTACCTATCTTTACAGAATAGAAAGAAAGAAAGAAAGAAAGAAAGAAAACGGTATTAACATTCTTTTCAATGCCCATAAATGTAAAATAGCTTACCCTTACCGGTAAACTGCTCTAAATTCTTATTAGCATTTCGATATTAGAAAATTTACGAATTCACTCCGGATATGTATGTTTTATGGTGTGTGTGTGTGCGTTCATGTATTTCTAGGCACAGACAAATTTTTATTTGCATGGCAAAAAAAATCAAACGCAAGTTATATATGCAACTTCTTCTACCTCGATTTCAAAATATTTAATCGGTTCCGCAACCTATTCAAAGTAGCCATTTATTTATTTACTTATCTTTGATGCGGGAGCTATAAACGTACTCACTGCCTCATCCATTTTCCAAATACTTGGCATCATTCCTTGTCTGGCGCTTTTAGTTACTTGCAAACTACTTATTTCGAAAGAAAATTAAGCAATTTGCATTTGAGTACGTAAATATTGACGTCAAACAGAAAAAGAAACTTCTCCGCGGGACAAAGAACGATTCGAGTCATGTTACGTAGAATTGAATGACATCACACTTCTCAGAGATCCATCATTAGCGTTGTAGTATCCCAGAAGCATTATTCCTAGCAATCGGGATGTGCGGATGATTAGAACAATCAGCTAAACCTTATGATTAAAAAACGAAACGTTTTTGTTTTCTTTTTGACTTGCTATAAATGCTTTTTTTATCGATTCATTTCTTTATTTATTTGCTCATTTTGTTTTATTTTTTTTTAATTCTAATTTGACAAAAAACGCACTTGGAAAAATTACATTTGCATAATGTACGAATAGTTCTTGTGCTGTTTGACGAAATTATGTCCCATAAGAATCTTTTTTAACGCAGTTTTTATTAGAAACATAAAGTCGCACAAGTAAAATCCACATAAATAAAACCAGGGGTGCCCATCCCCCCCCAAGCTCAATGGCGCAAATTCCCCCCCAAAATTTTTCACAACCCAATTGTGCTTTTTATTTTTATCCCTCTTTTTTATTTTATTTATTTTTTAAACCTCATTTATTTATTTTTTAAATATTTATTTATTTTTTTTAAATTTTTTCATTTATTTATTTTAATATTATTTATTTATTTTTAAAAACATTATTTATATATTTTTTAAAGTATTTTTATTTATTTTTTTAAAATTATAACTATTATTTTTTTTATATATTATTAATTTTTTTAAAGTACTAATTATGCGCAGGTTCGCGCTAATTACGCTTTTTTTCCCTTCCAGACATTTCAAGCACACATGCACACACAAAATAAACAAATAAAGAAATAATATAAATTAAAAAAAATAATTAATGAATAATTTACATCAAAAAAATCAGTAACTAATTTAATTTTAAAATAAATTAATAAATAATTTAAATAAATAAATAAATTAGTTTTAAAAATTCCCCCCCAAAAATTTTGATGGCGCAACTTGCGCCATAATCCCCCCCTGTGGGCACCCCTGAATAAAACAAAGAA
Organism: Uloborus plumipes; assembly: GCA_038373865.1. Classification (NCBI taxonomy): domain Eukaryota; kingdom Metazoa; phylum Arthropoda; class Arachnida; order Araneae; family Uloboridae; genus Uloborus; species Uloborus plumipes. The sequence goes on along the minus strand of JAXGGA010000196.1, from coordinate 262,223 downwards.
TGTGTGTGTGTGTGTGTGTGTGTGTGTGTGTGTGTGTGTGTGTACCTTATACAAATCCACAGCTTGCGTCGGATCTGGACGAAGTTTGGCAGGGAGATACTTGGGCACCCGGGAAGGATCATAGGGTAGCTTTTGAGCGGGAAAAAAGTACCGATCCGTTCGAATTTCGAATAAAGGACTTCAAAATGGCTCTTTCTACTTCAAAATGGCTCCATCTAGCGAAATACTTATCGGATCTTCTCGATCTTGGTCTCATTCAAAAGAACGCAAAAAATACCTTTTAGAAAAGTTTCCTTCCGAGGGTTTTAAAAACCACTAATCGATATCTCCACTAGGGTGTCCCAAAAAAAAAAAAAAAAAAAAAAAAAAACGAAAGTCGGAATTTTGTAACGCATGCCCTCTTATTTTTTTCCTTTTACAGCAAAACAATTGTAAAAAAAAAATTTCATGCAATTTGAACAACGGTAACCCATGCCGACTTGCGTCCGAAAGTGCGAACTAGCCCTTTTTCACTAGGCCAAATCGAAAAAAACTTTTTTCGGAAATTCTAATTTCATGTTGATAAAACGCTTCCCCTAGATCCCAACATGTCCCAAAAAATCATTTATCCAAATGAAAAAATATTTAGGCACCCAAACGAGGCTTAAAATTCGTAATTTTCTTCAAAAAATCTGGTATGGACCCCACACTACTTCCTTTTACGTGTAAATTTCTTAGTTGCTTTAAGTGTTAAAAAAAGTGCTTGGAGTGAGCAAGGTAACAGTTCAAATGTTAACTCCCCTAATCTGCCACGAAACGGTGCAAAAAATATTTTACAATGCTTAATTTTCTAAATATTGCTGATTTTAATATCATTCAGTGAATTTTTCGCAAAATATCGCCAATAGCGCTAAGTTGAACCCAAATTCAAAAAATAATTTTTCCGCCAAATTTGTCGCCAACTTGACGATATGTCGCCAAGTTGGCGTCAAACACTTGGCGACATCTCGCCAAGTGGTCGCGCCAATTCATATCACTTGAGTCTGCATCGAAATTAACACTGATTTACCCCAAAAAAGGGGATAAAACACCCCCTTGGGAACATTCGAATGCAACCACAAGGGGAGGTGCACAACTAGACCATCCTCAGAGCCTACATACCAAGCTAGAAGCTTCTACGGCATATAGTTTTTGAGTTATGCGACACACATACGCACACACATACGCACACACATACGCACATACATACGCACATACATACGCACATACGTGCATACAGACGTCACGGGAAAACTCGTCGTAATTAACTCGGGGGTGGTTGAAAAGGATTTTTCGGTTGCTTATATGTTGGTAGGTACATATGCACGTGATGACAGGTTGAAAAAACTACTGAACATTTATTCGGGGGTGAGCAAAATCAAAATTTAGACTCAAATTTGAGTATTTTTTTTTTTTCGCGATCACAATACGTCCTTTACTACGTAAAAGGAAGTAAAAATAGCTTTTTTTCTATGTATTTTGAAAAAATGAAAGATAAATTTTAAGAAATTATCAAGATGAAAAATATGAAGCATAAAGTATATAATTAGAGCTAAATATGTTTTTTCTCTCATTTTATATTTATTTCTCCCTTAAATTACTCAAAATTAAGGTTTTTTCAAGTTTTAAGTTAAACTTTTCCACTTTAAATACCACATTTTTTTACAAATGAAGTTAAAAACCAACGTAAATAAAGCACAAATTGGGTATAAAGTACAGCATGTACGCTATACGTGCTGTACTTTCCACCTAATTTGTGCTTTATTTCCGTTGGTTTTTAATTTCAATTACATTTCAGCACAAAGCTTATTTGATCATTTTTCATGTGGGGCAAAGTGAAATAGTTAAGTTTACTTGCCTACTTGAAAAGGAGCAAATGGGAATTTTGCTCTAAAAATTTTTCTACATAAAGAAGGAATAATGTTTTTCTTTCTTTTTTTTTTTGATAATACTTTTGTTGAAATATTATTTTTCATCTTTGTCAGTCATTTTGAACTCTAAAAAAATGTGAAAATTTTTCACTTCAAAAAAACATGGGGCAAAGTGAAAAATAAAATATTTTTGTTATGAAAATTTTCCAATTCGACGATTAACAGTAATTTTCATCAAATGAATGCGTAAAAAAACAAAAAAATAATTATTAACGAAAAATAAACGAATGAGCAAGTAAATGAATAAATAAATTAATTAATGTGTGAGAAAAAATAAATGAGTGAATAAAATAGAGAACGAATAAGAAAATGAGTTAATGAATGAGTAAATAATTAAGTAAAAGAATGTAAATGAATTAATAAATGAAGAAATACGTGAGTGATTCAATAAATCAATGAATAAGTACACGAAATGAACTATCTCACTTTGCCCCATCCACTTTGCGCCGCGTACACTTGACAAATTACATTGAACATTAAAAATCAAAAAATGCCTAATTTTAACTAAATAAGGACAGCACTGGATATCAGTAGTTCTCAATTAATAGTTTGGATGATAATTGCAAAAACCTTATCCTTTTATAATAACAAGAAATATTTTTGAAAAACCACGAAAATTACAATAAAGTATCAAATTTTTAAACTGGCTCGTATAATTTTTTCGTTGATCTTTGAAGCTACTTATTTTTTGACAGGAATTAACTATCTGTCTAGGAACTTAGTTAAAATATTGCTAGATATGTTACACTGCAAGCTGGGAAAATATTTCGCCATTTCACTTTGATCTGCTATTTCACTTTGCCACACATTCCCCTACTGCATTTTTTTATTATTCATCTGCAAATGCTGTTTTGAAAGTTTGTTCTTCAGTGATTTTGGGACTTGATATTTTCTTTAAGTGTATCTGCAATTTAAAATTCACAAATGATGCAATAAATAAATAGAAAAAATCTAATATTTAGAGAAACATATAAATTTTATGCCTCGTGCTGGGAACCTAATTTCTTTAAAAAATTTGAATAAATGTTTGTTTAACATCAATATGATTGTCGAAAATGTTTATTGTAATTTCAAAAATTACAAATTATGGCGACTTGTGCTTGAAAGTATAAACTAGTACTTGTGTACTGAGCCGAATCGAATAAAAGGGTGGAGGAAGTAACTAATTATTTAATTAGTTACTTCCTCATATCGCGCATTTGTTACCCGTTATTTAATTATTTTGCAGAGATAACAATTGATAAGTTCATATCATTTAAAAGATAGCCTTTGCTTACTAGGCTCAAAATTGGTGATAGTTTTCTTAATAAGAGTCCTTCTCTATGGGCGAATAACACTTAATTCCTTGAAGAAAAAAAGGATGGTTTCAGTGTTTAGTAAATGATACAGCTGAAAAAGCTGTACAAATGATGCAGGATTGCCATGGTTTGCTAACAATTGATGAGTTTTAATTAATTAATGTGTTACATCCAAGTTTTGTTGTGTTACATCCAAGAGCACCGAAATATATACTCTGACTGCAATTAACAAACATTAAAACGATAGTATGTTTAGTAATGTTTATTGTACTGTAATATTGTAGTAAATAAATCGTTGTCATAGTTTTCTTTTCAATTTATTTATTTTAACTATTATTTATTGTAAATTACAGATACATTTAAAGAAAATATCAAGTTCCAAAATCACTAAAGAACATACTTTCAGATGAAGCATTAAAAAAAATGTAGTATTATTTAAAATTTTAAAATTTAACTTAAAACTTGAAAAAACCTTTATTTTGAGTAATTTCCGGGAGGAATAAATATAAAATGAGCGAAAAAAATTATATGTAGCTCTAATTATATACTTTATGCTTCATATTTTTCATCTTGATAATTTTTTAAAATTTATCTTTCGTTGTTTACAAAATACATAGAAAAAAAAGCTATTTTTTGAAGAAAATTATGAATTTTAAGCCTCATTTGGGGTACCTAAATATTTTTTTATTTGGATAAATGATTTTTTGAGACATGTTGGGGGAAGCGTTTTATCAACATAAAATTTTGAATTTCCGGAAAAAGTCTTTTTCGATTTGGCCTAGTGAAAAAGGGCTAGTTCGCACTTTCGGACGCAAGTCGGCACGGGTTACCGTTGTTCAAATTGCATGAAACTTTTTTTACAATTGTTTTGATGTAAATGAAAAAAAAATAAGAGGGTATGCGTTACAAAATTCCGACTTTCGATTTTTTGGAGACACCCTAATCCCCCCCGAAAAATACGGGCATTTTTAAACTTGGGAAAAAAATATCCATTTTAAATTGGATTTATAAAAATCGCCTGCACGAGCGTGTAAGAAATTAAATAGGGTGAAATAAATTATTAATGAGAAAAAGGTGTTGCCATTTTTTTCTTGAACATAAACAAATGAAATTCTTGCTTTTGCTTTAGTCTTTTCCTGTAACGGACGGATTTAAAAAATTTTTGGCAATTGATTAATTTTCCGTACTGCGTTCTAGCAAACTATTGACTTTAATTTAATCGGGACTTTTAGACACACGCGTCACTTGACATGACACTTTTCCTCAAGATAGATCCCGCGCAAAGCCGGGCCAAGTAGCTAGTAAAAATAAAAGCAATGTTATTTTGAACTTTCATTTCCTTTTACGTTGCTAATATGGTGCAGAGCTTACTCAAGCCAAAGTGTAAAATTGTTTTTGAGCGTATTATAATATAATTCATCGTACACTTATTTTTACATTTCCATTTTTTTTTCTTTTTTTTTACTAACTTTTTCGAAACATATCAGTTGCTTCAGTCTTGCTCTCTCGCACTTGAAAAACTTACCGATACCAACCTTATTTGTTAAAAGATAACCTTTAAAGACAACAAAAAGATTAGGCGGAAAACAAAGGAAAGAAAAAAATATTTTTGAAAAAAAAAATTGAACCGACTTCAGAACTTCACTCGGTAAGTGCTCTAAAAAGTAAAAAATAATTTTATTCTTTGAACACCATCGATACTACATGTAAACATTAGTTTTGAAGTCGGCGCAAAAACACTAAATATGACATACGAAACTATTATCCAAACTATAAGTATAAATTTCAATGAATCCAGGCTCTTTAATCGCATTCTCATACACTACATTGACAACCACATATTTATGTAATAGTACAAATATTCAGCTCTTAAGTTTCAATGGTTTCTCTAAAAGATGTCCGCAAAATGTAGTAAAACATTATTTTTAACCGACTTCAACAAAGGAGGAGGTTATACAATTCGTCGGAGAATTTTTTTTTTTTTTTGTATGTTATAAGATTACTCGAAGATGCCTGGACCGATTTCAAAAATTATTTTTCTGTTAGAAAGGTCTTTTTTTCCGATTGGTCCCATCCTCTCGTGGTCCGGATTCGATAACGGGAACCTGCAGAAATCTTTCGAAAAAGAAATTGGGATCACAGTAATCGTAATAATGACCATTTTGAATGCTAGGCTTCTCTGGATTGCATAATAAAATTCATTTTATGGTCTTTTTGAAAATTTTAAACCGAGTTTCTTTTTATGTCCTGCTTTTTTCTCCTGAACTCCAACGAACTGAAAGTCGTACCAGGTACTAATTGATTCGTAAAATTTCAGGTTTTATTAGTCTTAATTTACATAAGGTTTGATAAAGGAATTCTGAAGAAAGTGAGGAAAATCTCCAAATTTTTGCTCAAATTTAAAGCGATTTGTCCTAAATGATTAAATATGAAATCCATTGTTACAGAACGTGATTGATATGAAACAGTTATTATAATGATAATGAAAATTTTGAATGAAGGCTTAACTGAAGCAAACATGAAACTCATTAGCGGGCCACGTACGTAATACGTCGTAAAATTTTATGAACCGCGAGAATCTAGTATTGTTTTGAAATATAAATTAGTTAAAAAGCCGTTAATATTTAGCCTTTGATTAAACTAGTACACAAATAAATACCAGAGAATAACAAGGATTATTTTTTAGTGTCAATCGTTTAAAATTTTAGACGGGTTGATACTTTCTTTCTTTTTTTTCCTTACATAGTTTATTTTATGAAGCATTTACTTAAGCAAATTAGGTGAAGTTTTGTAATGGAAACATTACCTTATTTCATATGTACATTTACACTAAAAAGAATAAAATAAAAATATTTTTGAAAAAAAAAAATTGAACCGACTTCGGAACTTCACTCGGCAAGTGCTCTAAAAAGTAAAAAATAATTTTATTCTTTGAACACCATCGACACTACATTTAAACATAAGTTTTGAAGTCGGTGCAAAAACTATAGGTGAAATGATGTTTAACTACATTTTGCCAACATTTTTCAGAGAAACCATTGAAAATTAAGAGCTGAATATTTGTACCATTACATAAATATGTGGTTGTCAATGTAGTGTATGCGAATGCGATTAAAGAACCTGGATTCATTGCAATTTATATATATAGTTAAATTATACACTGAAGTGACAAAAGTCATGGGATAGCAATATGCAAATTTTCAGATGGCAGTAGCATCGCATAGAACAGGTATAAATGCGCAGTGCTTTTACAGAGCTTTCATTTCTGTTCAAGTTATTCATGTGAAGAGGTTTTAACGTGATGATGACCGCACGACGTGAATTAACAGACTTTGAACGCGGAATGTTAGTTGGAGCTAGACGCATGGGTCATGCCATTTCGGAAATCGTTAGAGAATTCAACATTCCCAGATCCACTGTGTCAAGAGTGTGCCGAGAGTATGAAATTTCAGGCATAACATCCCACCATGGACAGCGCAGTGGTCGACCGCCTGCACTTAAAGATCGAGACCGGCGACGTCTGCAAAGAGTCGTAAATTCTAACAGACAAGCAACACTGCGTCAAATCACCGTAGAAATCAATGTGGACGTACAATGGACGTGTCTGCTAGAACTGTGCGGAGAAATTTGGATTTCTTGGGCTATTCCAGCAGAAGACCGACTCGAGTGCCTTTACTGACAGAACGACATCGCTTGCAGCGACTCTCGTGGGCACGTGAGCATATCGGTTGGTCCCTAGATGAATGGAAAACCGTGGCCTGGTCCGATGAGTCACGATTTCAGCTGGTAAGAGCCGATGGTAGGGTTCGAGTGTGGCGCAGACCCCACGAAGCCATGGACCCAAACTGTCAGCAAGGCACTGTTCAAGCTGGTGGTGGCTCCGTAATGGTGTGGGCTGTTTTTTCATGGCATGGACTTGGTCCTCTAGTGCGACTGGACCGAACATTGACTGGAAATGCTTATGTGCAGCTACTTGGAGATCACTTGCAGCCATTCATGGACTTCATGTACCCAAACAACGATGGGATTTTTATGGATGACAATGCGCCATGTCACCGGGCCACAACTGTTCGCAATTGGTTTGAAGAAAATTCTGGACAATTCCAACGAATGATTTGGCCACCTAGATCGCCCGACATGAATCCCATTGAGCATTTATGGGACACCATCGAGAGGTCTGTTCGTGCCAAAATCCTGCCCCATCAACGCTTTCACAATTATGGACGTCTATCGAGACAGCATGGCTCAATATTCCTGCAGAAGACTTCCAACGACTTGTTGAGTCCATGCCACGTCGAGTTGTTGCACTTCGCCGGGCAAAAGGAGGGCCGACACGATATTAAGAGGTATCCCATGACTTTTGTCACTTCAGTGTAGTTTCGTATGATTCTATATAGTGTTTTTGCGCCGACTTCAAAACTTATGTTTAAATGTAGTGTCGATGGTGTTCAAAGAATAAAATTATTTTTTAATTTTTAGAGCACTTGCCGAGTGAAGTTCCGAAGTCGGTTCAATTTTTTTTTTTTCAAAAATATTTTTATACCTATACAATACTTGAACAAACCAAACATCCTAACTTAATTATGCTTCAAAGCATTTTTTTTTTAGTAGCACATTTTAATCAAAGGCACCCCATTATATTGCCTTCTAATCATAAGATAACTAAACTCATTTTTCTGTGCTTTCATGTTAAAAATTGTCATAATGGCCCACAAGCCTTATTAAATTCAGTAAGACAAATATATTGGCCACTTAATGGCAGGAACACTGCAAGGCAGATTGTTCATAAATGTGTAATTTGCACAAAGGCAAAACCAATCACCTCTCAACAAATAATGGGAGAATTACCTGCAGAAATAGTTTTTGCACCGACTTCAAAACTTATGTTTAAATGTAGTATCGATGGTGCTCAAAGAATAAAATTATTTTGTACTTCTTAGAGCACTTACCGAGTGATGGTCTGAAGTCGGTTCAATTTTTTTTTTTTCAAAAATATTTTTATTTTATTCTTTTAAGTGTAAATCTACTTCAGAAATAAGGTAATGTTTCCATTACGAAACTTTACCTAATTTTCTTAAGTAATTGCTCCATAAAATAAACTATGTAAGAGAAAAAGAAAGAAACTATCAACGCGTCTAAAATTTTAAACGATTGACACTAACAATTGTTTAATCAAAGCCGTTTAAATATTAACGGCTTTTCAACTAATTTATATTTCAAAGTATCTAGTCCGACTTTCTGTTCATTGGCGTTCAGGAGAAAAAAGCAGGATAGATAGAAAGAAAGATAGATACTTAGTTTTTAACAGAAGTAGATGGCTTTTCAACTAATTTATATTACAAAAAATTACAAGGTGCTGACGATTAAAGTACTACATACGTGACCCGCTAATGAGTTTCATGTTTGATTCAGTTAAGCCTTCATTCAAAATTCTCATTATTATTATTATTACTGTTTCATATCAACCACGTTTTATAACGATGGATTTCATATTTAATCATTTAGGAAAATCGCTTTAAATTTGAGCAAAAATCTGAAGACTTTTCACAATTTCTTCAGAATCCCTTTATCAAACCTTATGTAAATTAAAACTAATGAAGCCTGAAAAATTATGAATCTATCGGTAGAAAGAAGCAGGACGTAGATAGAAAGATACTCAGTTTTTAATACAAGAAGATAGATAAAAATTTCAAAAAGACCATAAAATGAATTTCTTTATGTAATCCAGAGAAGCCTGACAGTCAAAATAGTCATTATTATGATTACTGTGATCCCGATTTCTATTTCGATCGATTTCTGCAGGTTCCCGTTATCGAATCCGGACCACGAGAGGATGGGACCAATCGGAAAGAAAGACCTTTCAAACAAAAAAAGAATTTTTGAAATCGGTCCAGGCGTCTTCGAGTAATCTTATAACATACAAAAAAAAAAAAAAAAATTCTCCGACGAATTGTATAACCTCCTCCTTTGTTGAAGTCGGTTAAAAATAAAAATCGACAGTTATTTGACTTAATTATATCAGCGCTTATTTAGTAAAAATCTTTCCCTCTCCTAAAAAGATGTACATAAAAATTGCACTGCTGAAATTAATAAGAATTTGACAGAGTTAAAAGGGAAAGAAAAAAGTATTACATTAGCTTAAAATATTAATTATAACTAAAAAGTAATTAATTTTAATTGATTTCTTTAAAAAAAATCCACCAAGTCTGAATTATTTTCTAAAATTCTTGACATCTGATGGAAAAAATTCCAGTCGTTCATGATGCGGCTTTTTTTATTTATTTTTTTTTCTAATTTGAGAGAAAAATAGTTTAACGAAATGTGGCATTTATGATAAAACTACTTTTTAAACTAATTTCTACTTAAACACCAGATGAAGAAAGAAAAGTATTTGCAGCTTTCAGGAATGACTAACGTGTTTCCGAAAGCAGAAAACTACGAAAATGTCCAAAGATGTTTCGTCAATAATTAAATATGAACTAATTGTTACAATTATTCAGAATAACTTTAGATCATACCGGATAATATTGCAACACTTCAAATGTTTTAGTATAAAAAACTTTAAATAAAAACAAAGGACCAGTGCTGACTCTCCTGAGATGATGAAAACTTATTTCATGAAAGATACATTTTCTATTCGTTATTTTCCAAAAAAAAAAAAAAAGTGGTAATACTGTACACAGCTAATTACATCAATTATTTCGAAGTGAATGTTAGGATATTATTTTTGCAGTTATCAAAAGTGCTCTTCCCATATATATCTATATATATAAAGATGACGGTGTTCGTTTGTTTGTACGTTTGTAACCGCTGGCCAGAAGCCCCCACAGCACCTACAGACCTGAAACTTGGCTCAAAAATTCGAACGTACCCCGCCCTCGTGCACCTCGAAGGCCAAATTTTTAATTTCGAATTAGTTATTTTTAAATTAATTAATTAGTCTCATTTTTGGTGTATCCGCCATAATTGAGGGGGGAAAACCTTCCCACACCCCAAAACATTATATATCGTTGGAAAGGGTTTTTTCTTCTGAAAAAGAAAAGTTTTAGCACGTTTCTGTCCGTTAATTAGGACAGGAGATATTAATTAATCAAATTTAATCAATTTTCATGGCCTAACTCTGTACGCAGAACTGAAACACTAGAGCCATTTTCCTGATCAGCTGCTCTTTTGTCCCTGAAGTTACTTTGTGGTTTAAATTTGCGTATAGATTTAAGCCTTGAAAATTTATTCAATTTGATTAATTAATATCTCCTGTTACTTACTTAACTTTCTGTCTCTTATATTTATTTGGCGAATTGATTTAAACTTTAACATGACTTTAAGTGGAATTTAAAAGGTTGTGGAGCGCATTTGAACTAAAGGATATAATAATTTTTCTTCAGAGGAGGCTAAAGTGAATTTAAATTTATTAAGTTGACTTCCTCAAAATTCGGTGTTACCGAAAATGTCACAATGGAACTATTATTGTTAAAAATTTAGGGATGGCTATTCAGTTCCTCTTCGCATTTGGCGTCGTAAAGTTTGGCGACAATCAGGAAATTTACCAAACCTCCCAGCCAGTGAAACACTACTTTCTCCAAATCAAAGAAAAAGAAAACGGTCTGGGAAGGAACAGTAGTTGTTTGCAGTCTAAAGAGTATTTTATTGCATGTTTAAAACATGTATTTAATGCCGCCATCACTAAATTTTTAATAATAATAGTTCCATTCTGACATTTTCTGTAACACCGCTATTCAGTTACTTTTCGTATTTGGCGTCGTAAATTTTGGCAACAATCGGGAAATTTTCCAAACTTCCCGGCCAGTGAAATCTTGATTATTTGAGGGTCACTGTTAGATTGTAATCACTTCAAAGAGATGGTACGAAAGACATTATATTTCTTTCCTTTTAATGTTCACATTAAAATCATGGAAGAATGGTTGTGGCTGATCTACCTGATACAATCGGTTCCCTATGTTAATAAATTTAGATTTGGCGACCAATTTTACATTGAAATTACGGTTAAATCGGTGAATTATATTAAATTTCAAGGGCAATATTGCTGTGGTCGTTGAGAGTTTTCGAAAATCTTGGCTGTACAGTTGTGTCAAAAGTTCCATTGAAACGTAAAAATTTCGCTAAAAATAAATAAGTTCGTCACACACACACGAAAAGAAGAAAAAAGTCTTTAAAACTAAAATAATCCTCGCATTGAACACTACAAACTGAAATGGCATTAAAAGTGTCATCAATATATTTTAAAAGGTCGTGGTGCACATTTGAATTAAAGAATATAATAATTTTACTTAAGAGGGTGGAGTGAATTTAAATTTATTCAGTTGACTTTCTTTACATTTTTTGCACGGGCATCGCCGTGCGGGTACTGCTAGTATATATATAAAGATGACGGTGTTCGTTTGTTTGTACGTTTGTAACCGCTGGCCAGAAGCCCCCACAGCACCTACAGACCTGAAACTTGGCTCAAAAATTCGAAACGTACCCTGCCCTCGTGCACCTCGAAGGCCAAATTTTTAATTTCGAATTAGTTATATTTAAATTAATTAATTAGTCTCATTTTTGGTGTATCCGCCATACTTGAGGGGGGAAAACCTTCCCCCACCCCAAAGTATTATATATCACTGGAAAGGGTTTTTTTTTCTGAAAAAGAAAAGTTGTAGCACGTTTCTGTCCGTTAATTAGGACAGGAGATATTAATTAATCAAATTTAGTCGATTTTCAAGGCTTAACTGTACGCAAGACTGAAACACTAGATCCATTTTCCATACAAGCTGCTCTTTCTTAAGTGGTTTAAATTCACGTATAGAGTTAAGCCTTGAAAATTTACTAAATTTGAGTATATCTCCTGTCTTTTTGATTTATTTGGCGAATTGTTTTGAACTTTAAAAGGACTTTTAGTGTAGTTTAAAAGGTTGTGGAGAAAACGGTAAGACTAGAATTTTTATGCGACATTTTAAAAGAACTTAATGCATTTACAGCTTTTAAAATACTGTAAGATGTATAGCTGTGATGCCTAATAAGTGAATTTGAGGTGTAATATAAGAATATATTCTTAAAAATTAAAGTTTTGTTGTGGCCAATAACTCTCACAATATTTTCAGAAAATTATAGTAATTAGCCCCCTATGATGAGAACGCTACTGATAGCTCTAAATGTTTAGCAACAGAAAAATCAAATGAAGAGTTTAATGTATTAAATAAACTCATGTCTCTAAAAGACTTCCAAAATATTTTTGGGGGCGAAATGGACAAGATAAAGGCACCGAAATATCAGAAGGGAGTTTTAAATAATACATGACCGTTATACAAAATTTGGCGCTTTTTTTCCAGAATGATTTTTCTAAAAACTCTACCAATACTGAAATACTGACTGCAATTATAAGAACAAATGCAAATCTGACTAATGAAGATAATGTGACAGCAGCAACAATTGTGATAACTCCTCTGAAAACTCCTATAAATTGGTATACGTCATCTACTTCAAACAAAACAACTCATTGTAGCAAATTTATCGATGATTACCAACAAAATGCGCCAAAAAGTGGGAGAAAATTTCTTAGTAGGATAGACAAAAAAACCATTTATTTTAGTTTCTGAGAGTTATAGAGCAACTATTAAAAACAATGAACAAGAAAAGCAGCAAAAAGAGTGAAAAATAAAGAAAAGAAAAGAAAACAGAATGGACAAGCAGCCGTACAGAAAGAAAATGCTTTAAAGAAGACTAGAACAAATAAAGAGAAGTCAAAAAATAGAAAAGGGAAAGATGGAGAAAGATATTGAATGCTATAGTGTTATAATATATTTAATAAATGGAAAATATATTCAGTTAACCGTATAATATCTTCATATAATGCTTTACTATATTCATGTAAAGGTATAATATTTTCCTATATATATATGAATAATCCAGTATAACATTGAATGTTTACATGGCCAATAACTGTATGGTTTCATAGCCAATAACTATGCTAAGGTGGCCAATTACTATCAATTTGACATTTTTGTTTTTGCGTTGACTTTTTTCTAATAATATATCTTAAAAAGTGTTTTCAGACAGTATGAGTAGTAAAATACATTAATATAGTATCATATGAAGTATTTTTTATTTATGCAGAAATATTTCATTTATTTTTTATTCAAGCATACAAATACGATGTCGCTAAAGTGGCAAATTACTATACCGCTTCAACTATAATAATTTTTCTTCAGAGGGTTGGAGTGAATTTAAATTTATTCAGTGGACTTCCTTCCCATTTAAATGCACGGGCATCGCCGTGCGGGTACTGCTAGTTGTACTATAAAAGCGATCTTATAATTGATAGAAATCTTGAGATGTTATGAAATACACTAATTTAAAATTGCTCTACTTTTATTTAAATAATTTATTTTGCACATTCTTCATCTCTATCTAAATGGTAGGATGGTTTTGAACCAGGCAAATAATTCATTTCAAATGGGTATAAAGAGCATTATATGTAAATTTTGAATAACTGTGCAATAATTTTGAAGCTATCTTCCGTTTTAGTTTAAGAAATTCAAAAAAAAAAAAAGAAAGAAAGAAAGAAAGAGGATAGTAAAACTATGAGTGAGTTATCTCAAAATAGTCATTTTATTCACTTACACCACTTTGCTTTTAAGTGATACATATGTAAAGTGACACTTCTTAACATTAATCAATACTTATCAGCTAAGTATTCCTGTGAGCTACGTAATCTGCATACATAAAGGACGCAAGAAAGAACTTTCTTAATGTAGCAAATGGACTCTGATACTTTTTCATGATATAAGATCAAAGATGATTAAAAAATTAAATCGTGCAGTTGTTTCAGTTGGAAAATTAATGAAGGATAATCGTGGTCATTAACAAAATGGGAACTTCAAAGGGGATTGGCTGTTGAAAAATATGTTGATACTATTAATCGATACATTAGATTGTGTTTGTAGTACACTTACTGTATATTGCTTAGCTTTTAGGCGTTAAAATACGATATAAGCTTTTCATACCGGCATAATTCAAAATTTTTTACCTCACTAGTGCCGTAAAATCTTAATGTACTCCCTAAACAAATGCAGCAATAAAGATTTTCATAACACTAACATTTTAAGCATAAGTTTATTTGTTATCCTGTGTGACCTTTACCAATTCCTACTGAAATAAGCACACTGCGGGTTACAAAGAATACAAGTCTGCGATTGAAATGAGAAGAATTGGCCCCTTGAGTCGGGTTCATCAACCTTTCCTATTGCGATGGCAAAAGACAGGGCTATAAAATCTTAACCCCGCCCCCTCTGCAAACGATCGTAAAAGGGAAGATCACGTATAAAGTCTAGACCTCCTACCTTCCCCAGTGCAAAATCTATAACAATTCCTCTTCCTGGGGAAGACTGAAAACAGCTATCTGTCCTGTCGTCAATGAGTTTCGAACAATTGCAGAGAGCATTCTGATCTTTTGCCAATAGTATGAGGTTTATTGTTATAAAATAAAGGAAGAGGAGTTTTAAGAACTTTTCATTGTGACACCTTACGAGCCCTTTGCCTCTCTCTCTCTCCCTCTCTCTATATATATTAAAGTTTGAGACTAAAAAATTTAATAGTGGGCAGTGACCAGTACACCCAAAAAAGTTAGTGTCCACTTTGGCGTTGTTGGTCGCCATTTTCAACCAAGTTCCAAAATTGTAATACCACTTCCCTTCATTCTGCGTATAGTAATATTACAAATGTTAAATAAAAAAGAAAAAATAAAAAAAACTTGCGAACCTTTTCTGAAAAAGAAAATCATTTATTTTAAAATTCAAAAAATAAGATCTTACTAGCTGCGTGGCCCGGCGTTGCACGGGCTGTAATGTAGTGAAGGCAGTTTGAGAAAACTACTCGCCACCAAGGCGGCTCGCCTTTAAAGTAATGAGGAAAGTTTAAACAGTTTACTCGCCGTCAAGGCGGCTCGCCTTTACAGTAGCGAGGAAAGTTTCAAAAAACTACTCGCCGCCAAGGCGGCTCGCCTTTAAAGTACCAAGGAAAAGTTTAATAAACTACTCTCCGATAAAGCGGCTCGCTAAAAAGCTTTCCTGCATCAAAGAATCAATCGAATTATTTGCACATGCTTCCTCAAAAATAAAGACGATGTCAAGTAGCGCATACTTAGCACTCTCCCTAAATAACAAATAAAATTCCTTTCCAAAAATAATTATTTACAAACCGCTTTCTTCCTGTAAAATTAATTGCAAAATTCTAAACGAAAAAGTTCTTTTAATATTTGGATCGCAGCCAAAAAAAGCCCCTTCTAAAAACAGCAATTGCAATTTTATTTAAAAACACATTTTCAAAATGGTACCAGAGAAAAAATATGTCATTAATAATTAGAATAAAAACAATTGTTAGAACTTTGTTATAACACGTATTCCAAATGACAATGGAAAAAAATAACACTCTTTCATTTTAAAAAGTTCAATTTAATTAACGTTTTAATTTAAAATCGCAACGGAAAGAAATAAATATCTTGGAATTTTAAATAGTTCAATAATTTAATTAACGTTTTAATTTAAAATGGCAACGGTAAGAAATAAATATCTTGGAATTTTAAGCAGTTCAATAATTTAATTAACGTTTTTATTCAAAATGGCAACGGTAAGAAATGTCTTGGAAGTTTAATCATTTATTAGGCTTAATCGCTTTAAACTTGACTACTTATTAATTGATATCTTCGCTAATTAAAATCGTATAATTATATAAACTGAAACTAATGAAGCCTGAAAAATTACCTATCTATCGGTACCTGGTTCGACTTTCAGTTCATTGGCGTTCAGGAGAAAGAAGCGTGACATAGATAGATAGTTAGAAAGAAAGATAGAAAGAAAGAAAGAAAGAAAGAAAGATAGATACTCGGTTTTTAATATAAGTAGATGCAATTAAAACAAAAACTAAACGCACCTGGATACTTGAAGTTTAAAAAACATTTCATCTAATTTGCTGATTAATCATGGATTTGATCAGCTTTGACTATTTTTAACCGACTTCAACAAAGGAGGAGGTTATCAATTCAAAGCGTATGTTTTTTTTTTGTTTGTTCGCACATAACATCAGATCTACTGAACCGATTTGGACGATTTTTTTTTCAATCGATAGGAGATGGTGTAACTTAGGTACCATGTACTCATATGACGATATTTGTTCATTAGAAAAAAAGTTATTATGGAAAACAGTAAATTTCATGTCATTTCCCCATTAAATAATTAAATTTTCAATTCATTGTTGCAAAAATTTTTTGCCTCGCAACAGCAATATTAATAGTAATCATGATGAAAAATTTGAACCAAGGCTTAACTAAATCTAACATGAAACTCATTAGCGGTAACGTACGTAGTATGTGTTAAACTCTTATGAACAACGAGAAACTAGAATTGCTTTGAAATATAAATTAGTTGACAAACCGTTGATATTTAAATGGCTTTGATTAAGCTAGTACACAAATAAATACCAGAAAATAACAAAGATTATTTTTTAGTGTCAATCGTTAATAATTTTAGACGCGTTGATAGTTTCTTCCTTTTTGTTTATTTTATGGAGCATTTACTTAAGAAAATTAGGTGAAGTTCCGTAATGGAAACATTACCTTATCTTATAAGTACACTTACACTAAAAAGAATAAAATAAAATAATTTTGGAAAAAAATAGAACCGACTTCAGTTGGAAATTGCTCTAAAAAGTAAAAAATAATTGTTTTCTTTGAACACCATCGAAACTACTTTTAAACATAAGTTTTGAAGTCGGCGCAAAAACGATAGTTCAAATGATATTTAACCATATTTTGCCAGCATTTTTCAGAGAAACCATTGAAAATTAAAAGCAGAATATTTGTACCATTACACGAATGTGTGGTAATGAATGAAATGTATGCGAATGCTTTTAAAGAACCTGGATCCATAAAAATGTATATAGTTGAATTATAGTTGCGTATGATTCTATACATTGTTTTTGCGCCGACTTCAAAACTTATGTTTAAAAGTAGTTTCGATGGTGTTCAAAGAAAACAATTATTTTTTACTTTTTAGAGCAATTTCCAACTGAAGTCGGTTCTATTTTTTTCCAAAATTATTTTATTCCAACAAAGTTTCATTGCATTTTCTAGATTGAAATTATGTATATAGATGTTTTATACAGCAGATGCATCGATTTTCTCTCCAAGTTAAGATTGGCAGCCAGTGACGATGCTAATGACCATTTTCCTTTCATAATCGGCTCGATGCATCGGCCGCTTGTATTTTTGTTCAGAAAAAAAGTAGGTCGCCAGTTTGGCGACCAACTAGGGGTGCGACAACGAAGGCAAAACATCGATGTTTCAAGACATCGATGTTCCGAAATTAAGACATCGGTGGTGCTGATACATCGACCAAAAGACATCGATGTTTTTAAACATCGATGCTTCAAAACATCGATCTTTTTTTATAAAAATTACTTACATATTTAAATGTACAGTAATACAGTAACTCCCCAATACATTGCGCCTCTTTATATCACTCAACTAGCAGTACTCGCACGGCGCTGCCCGTGCAATAAATGTAAAGGCCCTTGAATAAATTAAAAATACGACGAACACTCTGTAGTAAAATAGTTATTTTCTTTTATTCAAACTTACTTCACAGCAATTTAAATTCCAGTAAAAGTTGGAGTTTACAAATGTCGCCAAATAAATCAGAAAGGCATAGTACCGAAAACATTATAAGTAGGATAGAATTGCGGCAACCGGGTCTCGGCGATTAATATTTCATTCTGGCGACCCGCTACCTTCTTAGAGGCAGAAAAATATTTTTCGATTTTAGTAATCCTACAACATAGCTGATTGACGCCAACGTGACCCGGTTACCGTAATTCTACCAAAAGTTGCTTTTCTCTTCTCTATCTTCTCTACTAATAATAAAGCTGAAGGTTTGTCTGTCTTTCTTTCTTTCTGTCTGTTACGCGCGTAGCGCCAAAACCGTTCGGTCGATTTTCATGCCACTTGGCACAAAATTAGTTTGTAGCATGTAGTTTTGCACCTCGAAGCGATTTTTCGAACATTCCATTTCGTTCTTTTTCTATTCGAATTCTTAGCGGAAATTCGATAAAATAGGGAAGAAATATTCCATACACATTTTCAAGTCTTATGTCATTCGAAAGCTTGAAATTTTCTGCACAAAATGATGTTTTTTCGAAGTTTCTACGATCACCAGGAGAGCTGTAACAATTGTTTTTAGAATCCCGGAATTCAAGGCTTATCTTCAGTAAAGCAAGCCAAACGATTCTAAAATGGTTAATGAAATGAATTATTTTATCAACGGAAATCAACTTTTAATGTTGTTACCATGGTTACGTTTTTATTTCGTTTATTTGTTTCGTTCTTTTTCCATTAATAATTTTAAAAATGTATTTGTTTTTGTAGCAATCCAAACTCCAAGCCTTATTAAAATTAGTCAAATGAAATATAATAAAATCGTGATAAGATGGCACCTGTCAATCAAATGAGAAATCGAGTCCTTTCTTTAAAAAAGATAGAGAAGGAAGAAACTGACACGTATCATTGTTGTGAGTTTAGAGATATTTTGGCTATCTGACGAGTTGTGTAGAAGAGGGAAACATTGTTTAACTAAATGAGGTCAAAAAAGAAACAACATGATAGTAAACTATTCTAAATTTATCGTCTGGCAAAACATATTTTATTTCCTTTTTTTTTAATTTCAATATAAATTGCAGTAAATGGCTTGAGTGAACGAGTTTGGCTTTTAATTTATCATTTGCTGGTTGATGTTTGTCGATGTTTATTGTTTTTACTAGCTGCCAGGGCAGCTAGATTAGCTTCCTGCGGCATGTTGATGCATAACGTGCCCCCTCTCTAACTTTTACCTCATTCTGAACTTACATTATTTAGTATAATTTAATGTTCATTAGATTTCAAGACATACCACGCACGTGACCCGGCGTTGCACGGGCACTTCGTGCCTTGAAAGTAGTGTGGAAAATTTCAAGAAACTAATCCCCGCCAAGGCGTCTCGCTAACAGGCGTTTCACGCCTTTACTTTTTTCCTATACAAAAAAAATCATTCGAATTATTGAGATGCTTCGCGCTTTCAAGATGGTGAGGAAAGTTTCAGTAAGTTCAGCTCGCTCAAAGGAAAAAAGCAGACATAGATACTCACTTTTTAATATAAGTAGATGGCTTTTCAACAAATGAATGTTTCAAAATATTACAAGTAGCTAGCGATAAAAATTCTACGTAAGTGGCCCGCTTATGAGTTTCGTGTTTGATTTAGTTAAGCCTTCATTCCAAATTCTCATTATCAGTGTTATTACTGTTTCATAGCAACGACGGTTTGGCAACAATGGATTTCATATTTAATCATTTATTAGGCTTAATCGCTTTAAATTTGACTACTTATTAATTAATATCTTCGCTAATTAAAATCGTATAATTATATGAATTGAAACTAATGAAGCTTGAAAAATTACCTATCTATCGGTACCTGGTTCGACTTTCAGTTCAGTGGCGTTCAGGAGAAAGAAGCGTGACATAGAAAGATAGAAAGAAAGATAGAAAAAAAGATAGTTAGAAAGATACTCAGTTTTTAATATAAGTAGACTAGCTGCCAGGGCAGCTAGATTAGCTTCCTGCGGCATGCTGATGCATAACGTCCCCCCTCTCTAACTTTTACCTCATTCTGAAATTATATTATTTGATATAATTTAATGTTCATTCGATTTCAAGACATACCACACACGTGGCCCGGCGTTGCACGGGCACTTCGTGCCCTGAAAGTAGTGAGAAAAAAATTTAAAGAAACTACTCCCCGCCAAGGCGGCTCGCTTACAGGCGCTTCACGCCTTTACTTTTTTCCTATATAAAAAAATCATTCGAATTATTGAGATGCTTCACGCCTTCAAGATGGTGAGGAAAGTTTCAGTAAGTTCAGGTCGCTCAAAGAAAAAAAGCAGACATAGATACTCAGTTTTTAATATAAGTAGATGGCTCTTCAACAAATAAATGTTTCAAAATATTACCAGTAGCTAGCGATAAAAATTCTACGTAAGTGGTCCGCTTATGAGTTTCGTGTTTGATTTAGTTAAGCCTTCATTCAAAATTCTCATTATCATTGTTATCACCGTTTCATAGCAACGACGGTTTGCAAGAATGGATTTCATATTTAATCATTTATTAGGCTTAATCGCTTTAAATTTGACTACTTATTAATTGATATCTTCGCTAATTAAAATCGTATAATTATATCAATTGAAACTAAAGAAGCTTGAAAAATTACCTATCTATCGGTACCTGGTTCGACTTTCAGTTCATTGGCGTTCAGGAGAAAGAAGCGTGACATAGAAAGATAGAAAGATAGTTAGAAAGAAAGATAGTTAGAAAGAAAGATAGTGAGAAAGATACTCAGTTTTTAATATAAGTAGATTATCATGGTGAAGAATAATGCACGTTATTTCTATTATTTTGTTTTTGAAGGTAGGAAAGAAAACTTTCTTCTTCTTTTAAACTTTGGTAAGATTTCTGTGAGCAGCAAAATTGTTCTTATTTCCTCTTTTGGCTTATTTTTGTCCCCCAAGGGGGTTTTTACCCCTTTTATGGGGTAAATCAGTGTTAATTTCAATGCAGACAAAAGTGATATGAATTGGCGCGACCACTTGGCGAAATATAGCCAAGCTTTTAGTCGCCAAGTGTTTGACGCCAATTTGGCGACATATCGCCAAGTTGGCGGCAAATTTGGCGAAAAAAATTAGTTTTTTATTTTGGTTCAATTTGGCGCTATTGGCGATATTTTGCGAAAAATCCACTGAATGATGTTAAAATCGGCGATGTTTAGGAGATTAATCAATGAAAAACATTTTTTTGCATTGTTTTGTGGCAAACTAGGGATGTAAATGTTTGAATTGTTATCTTGCTCACTCCAAGCACTATTTTAGCACTTAAGGCATCTACTAAGAAATTTACACGTAAAAGGAAGTAGTGTGGGGTCCATGCCAAATTTTTATATCATTCTTTAAAAGAATTACAGTTGAATAACTAAAATAGAGTATTTTTTCTGCTATATCAATTTTTTACAAATGAATTTTTAATTTTATACCACGGGCAAAGCCGTGCGGGTACCGCTAGTAAAGAATAAAACATAGTTAAAATCCTAGAATAGGCCACCTCTTGGCAACATTTTAAAATCTCGCTTAGTTCGCAATTTTTACTTACTTCAAAACCAATTTGTTCCAGAAACCAAGATTTTCAACCGAGATTTTTAAAAGTCGTAAGAGGTGGGCTATTCTAAGAACCACCCAAAAATTGGAACTACTTTGATATACCCCCCAAATCGGAAATTTGACGACTTTTTTTTTCTCGCCAAGCAAAATACCTGTTTTTATTGCTGCCACAAAAAATTTGTTGCCGCAAAACTTTAAAAAAAAACTCAAAAAATAGTACAAAATGCAAGAAAACACTAAATTTGGCAACAACAAAAACCTAAAAGCTGGAAAAACCTAAATTGGTAACACCAAAATAAGAAACAGCAACCCTAAAAAGTCCATAAAGGAGTGCCAAATTTGGCGTGTAATTTTTTTTTGGGGGGTGGTATATCAAAGTTATACCCAAAAATTAAATCAACTCTACTGTTTATCAAACTTTTCTGTTCAACCATTAACGTTTAACATGAAATTTTCAAATCAGCTACAGTTCAATACTCTGCCAAGTGCTATGCTAAAATAGCGGAGCTGCTTCGATCTGATGTTGCCAATTTAAAAGTCAATTTCTCAGAATTTCAAATAAATTGTTTTTCTATCTTTTTTTTTTTGAAATCCATGAGTAATCGAGTTTATGACCGAAAATATACCCAAAAAGAATAATATGACACTGAAAATATTTGATTATTAGGTTCTAAATCGCGCAAAAGTAATTTTAAAACAAAATAAATCAAAATTTTTATTTCAGAACTGCTTGTACTTTTTAACTGCAACCGCATAACACAATGTTGACAAACAAAACACCTAAATATTTGAATTAACGTAATGGGGAAACAGTTTCCTGCTGTTTTTAGCATAATTCGCTAAAATCTGGGTAGTAAAATGTAATCGTATACAATTTCCATTGATCGTTGATGTTTTTCGACAATCAAATTTAATCCACCATGTAACTTCAGTGGCAAAACAATAGTTTGTCCAGGAAATGGATCTGGTGTTATATTTTAAAGCATCCAGCTAAGCCTTGGAAACTGAGCAAATTTGAATAATTAATATCTAACGTTCTAATTATCAGACAGAAACGTGACAAAACTTTTCTTTTTTAGAAATAAAAAACCCTTTCCAACGATATATAACGTTAAGGGGTGGGGGAATATTTTGCCCCTTAATTAGGCGAAATAAACCTAAATTAATTAATTAAAAAAGAACTAATTCGAAATTTAGAATTTTGGTTTCGAGGTGCACGAGGGCGGGGTACGTTCAAATTTTGTGTCAAGTTTCAGGTCTGCAGGTGCTGTGGGGGCTTCTGACTAGCGGTTACAAACGTACAAAGCCCGTCATCTATATACATAAAAGACTACTTTTGAAAACGTATGTCCGGGGTAATCTTCCAAACTACTGGACCGATTTTAACCATTTTTTCACCGTAGATAGCTACAGTAACAGGGAGCAGGATAAGCTATAATTTATTTCTAAAAAGCTTAGTTTAAAAAAGTTATTATGGAAAACAGTTAATTTTATGTCATTTCCCCATTAAATGATTAAATTTTCAACCCATTGTTGCAAAAAATTTGGTGCCATGCAGCAATAATATTGATTGTAATCATGTTGAAAATTTTGAACCAAGGCTTCTCTGGAGTAAGTATGGAATTTATTACCTTCTAAGAATTTTTATATTTATCTGAGCCAACAATCGCTAACGGGTGGAATAAAAAAAAATTGATTTTGGCAATAGTTAGAGAATAGAAAGTGTTTATAGTCAAAAAAATTTCTAAATTAGGTACATAAGATGTTTTCACCTCACCAATGTTGTCACGAGGATAGAAACTTATAATGGGACTTATTTAACGAGCAATATTTGGAAATGGTTAATTTCAGTGCGATTGATACTGTAAATATATATTTATTTTAATATACTAAGCTTATAACATTTCCTATTTACTCAAACATTATTTGTAGCTTGCTATTTTTTTTAGCTTGCATTATTTTTGGGAAAATCCTACTTTAGGGTCCGGGTTTGGCGTTTTTTTTCAGACTGTAGCTTAATAATGTAGTAGGGTTGCAATAATTCAGCTTAAAATCGCCAAATAATCCAATCATACAATGATAATTCTGTGGTTGCCAGATTTAATAACTTATCGCCGGACCTTAAACTAGGATTCATCCTTATTTTTTTTATAGTTTATCCATAACATAGCCATTGTTTACAGAAGTAGCCATTATGTTTATAGATATGCATTTTAGTGTTGGGAAATTTATGAATGAGTTTCACTAAACCACCCTACACCCACAGAAACCCGGGCAGGGTCGGGTACCCGGCTAGTCTTTATATATATAGATTAGATTTATCTTTTGTCTCCTGAAAAACATCAACGTATGATATCGATGTCAATTATAGAAAAATTTTTAGTGAGATAGATACTGCAACTGTTAATCCTATACTATAATACGAGAGCTGTTTGCCAAGTCGAAAATCGCCCCAGAATTAATAAACTCCGGTAAACTTGGGGTCTGGGGTTTTTGGCCACGGGGAATCGATTGGCGCCGGTTTTGAAGCGCTACGGTTGAAAAGTTCGGAGTTACAGATAGGATTCATTAAAAGTTTGAGAAGATTTCTTACTACGCCATTTTCTTTATGATTACCGTAAAATGGGGTGTATAGGAACAGCGGGGTCAATCGGAACAAAACTTCCCAACCGTACAAAGAAATTCTTCATAAATATACTATTGGGTATTTTTCGCCATGAATTTTTTTTTTAGAAAGGTAAGATCATAGGAAGTAGGAAAAAAATACTTTTGTCAATCTGGCAACGCTACTGGCTTCTAAAGATGGCTGCACGTTGAATGCTAGAAAACATCACATTTTCATAGACTGCAAAACTTCATATGCAAGAACAAACCTTCTTATATTTAAAAACTATGAGTGGTATGTTTCAATTATACATGTATCTGAACAACAGAATACCACATTAGAATTTACATTTTTTATAAATTGTGTCATAAAAGTGAAGAATTCTGAAAAATGCCATGGGAAAAAAATTTGCGGGGTGAATCGGAACACTTAGTTCTGTTGTTCCAATTCAAACTTATTTGAAGGAAATTGTTTGAAAAATCAAGATTCTAACCCCAATTCTTCTAATCAAGACAGGGACAAGGATTTATTACTGTTTATCCCTTCTCGTGAGCAACTAGATCTTAGAATGACAAAAGTTACAGATTTCAAAAGATTTTTTCTCCAGGAGACTTTTTTTTACTTAAAATAAAAGGGAGAAAGTCACATAGACTTTATGTAGTAAACGTCCAGCACACAGACAGTGATGAATAAGCGAAAAAATCTTTCAGGACAATCCCCGAAACCCAGAAATTTCAAAAAACTAAAGAAAAGGCAGAGTTCATCCCAGGAGATGTTATGAAAAAACTTAAGCCAAGTCACAATTGCTAGTTTTAAGGACAAGTACATATTTGTGGACGACATGAGTGACTTCCATTCATGTTAAATCTTTGCATTTCAATTCAAAAGCTTTTCTTAAAATTACTTTTTATTTTTCATAAGTTCAAAATTATTTTGAATTTTCACAAATTATAAACGTTTACTGGTACTGAAATTATACATTTATTTGACAGTAATTATCTGTTCTTATTCTCCCCCATCAATATTACTCATGTTTGTGAGACCTATTACAGATTAAATTGAAAAAAATAAAAATTTTAACAAGTGTTCCGATTGACCCCTATCAGCGGGGTGATTCGGAACACCCATAATTTGCTATATATTTTAATAATAATTGCTCAAAATCTTTTGTCTTTGCTTGGAAATATCAAAAGTAGAGCAAGACCGAAGTTTTTACCAAAAAAATCAAATTAAAAAAAAAATCTTTTAACTGCTTTTTTTACAATCAAAGCTGAAAAGTGTTCCGATTAACCCCATTTTACGGTACTCTTATTGTTATACTGTTTCATAGCAACCACGTTTTAACAATGGATTTCATATTTAATCACATCAGCGTAAATTTATGTTTTTATGGTATTTAACAAATAATTTTTGGCAACATGATAGAATTGTTATTGGTTTGAAATTTAAAAGAGATCGATCAAAATAAAGTTAGAATTGGGTATGGGCAGCGGTAGAGCCGCTATATAGACAGGCCGACGCATCAAGCTTAAGTTTCACCACTTTGGATCCAATTTATTAACTTTCACTTTCATTTTTCATTGTTGAGGAATTAGGGTTACCAGAGCAAAGTTTCGCGACATTGCCAAGCTTTGTTAATTTACGTAAAAAGTTACCAAAAAGCGATAACTGGCCAGAAAAGACAATCCTCACAAACGCGCTGGATCCAAAGTGGTAATCTTGATGCGTCGGCTCGTCAAAATAGGGGCCTGAGGCCGCAGTTGTCCAATCGGTTAGTCGTCGGACTCGTAACCGGAGGGTCTCGGGTCGATCAAGCCGCCGATCAAAGATCTACCGTCTTCATTAATGGTTGCTGGGGAACGTTAAAAATGTTCGTGGTCACAAAATCCTCCAAGTGAAACGAAACCTCTGGGGTGTGCTGGGCCAAGGGTTTACTCGGCACTTGGGCCTTCTTCAAAAATGAACAGAGCGCTCTTCAGGGCTCCATCCCGGTTAAAAAGCGAATTGTGGTATGTACGAGGGGTATGCACGGACCTGGAGTGTGAAGTGAAGTGAAAGTCAAAACCAACTGGAACCAAATGCGTACTGGAGAACAGAGACTCTGCATCCATTCGCATCAAATCCTCCCGCGCCTCTTCGGCGCCAAACGAAATGAAATTAGGTATGATTTTACGGTGAGCATGGATTAAATAGGGTTGTGTTTTTTAAAATAAATTACGGCTGTTTTGAATGCGTAATTGCAACCAAAGGCTCAAAAATGCTTTTCAAGTTTATCTAAATAAGTACTTCGCACTTAAAAAAAAACACGAGTTTACAAACCTCTTTTTTTTAACCGAGCGGGCTCGGTCCCCTGGTACACGTTAGGGGTAATACGAGGAATGGTTGCCAAGTTGAAAATCGCCCCAGAATTAATTAACTCCGGTAAACTTGGGGGTCTGGGGTTTTTGGCCACGAGGAATCACGAGGTTTGGCTTTTCTAAATAAATTTGTCAAAAATATTGAACTTCAACACACTTCAATCTTTACACTGCTCACTTTGTACCATTTCTTTAATTGTATAGTTTTTTTTTATTATCAATTACATTTTATTTCCTACTAGCGGTACCCGCACGGCTTTGCCCGTGGTATAAAATTAAAAATTCATTTGTAAAAAATTGATATAGCAGAAAAAATACTCTATTTTAGTTATTCAACTGTAATTCTTTTAAAGAATGATATAAAAATTTGGCATGGACCCCACACTACTTCCTTTTACGTGTAAATTTCTTAGTAGATGCCTTAAGTGCTAAAATAGTGCTTGGAGTGAGCAAGATAACAATTCAAACATTTACATCCCTAGTTTGCCACAAAACAATGCAAAAAAATGTTTTTCATTGATTAATCTCCTAAACATCGCCGATTTTAACATCATTCAGTGGATTTTTCGCAAAATATCGCCAATAGCGCCAAATTGAACCAAAATAAAAAAATAATTTTTTTCGCCAAATTGGCGTCAAACACTTGGCGACTAAAAGCTTGGCTATATTTCGCCAAGTGGTCGCGCCAATTCATATCACTTTTGTCTGCATTGAAATTAACACTGATTTACCCCATAAAAGGGGTAAAAACCCCCTTGGGGGACAAAAATAAGCCAAAAGAGAAAATAAGAACAATTTTGCTGCTCACAGAAATCTTACCAAAGTTTAAAAGAAGAAGAAAGTTTTCTTTCCTACCTTCAAAAACAAAATAATAGAAATTTCGTGCATTATTCTTCACCATGATAATAAAAACAATAAACATCGACAAACATCAACCAGCAAATGATAAATTAAAAGCCAAACTCGTTCACTCAAGCCATTTACTGCAATTTATATTGAAATTAAAAAAAAGGAAATAAAATATGTTTTGCCAGACGATAAATTTAGAATGGTTTACTATCATGTTGTTTCTTTTTTGACCTCATTTAGTTAAACAATGTTTCCCTCTTCTACACAACTCGTCAGATAGCCAAAATATCTCTAAACTCACAACAATGGTACGTGTCAGTTTCTTCCTTCTCTACCTTTTTTAAAGAAAGGACTCGATTTCTCATTTGATTGACAGGTGCCATCTTATCACGATTTTATTATATTTCATTTGACTAATTTTAATAAGGCTTGGAGTTTGGATTGCTACAAAAACAAATACATTTTTAAAATTATTAATGGAAAAAGAACGAAACAAATAAACGAAATAAAAACGTAACCATGGTAACAACATTAAAAGTTGATTTCCGTTGATAAAATAATTCATTTCATTAACCATTTTAGAATCGTTTGGCTTGCTTTACTGAAGATAAGCCTTGAATTCCGGGATTCTAAAAACAATTGTTACAGCTCTCCTGGTGATCGTAGAAACTTCGAAAAAACATCATTTTGTGCAGAAAATTTCAAGCTTTCGAATGACATAAGACTTGAAAATGTGTATGGAATATTTCTTCCCTATTTTATCGAATTTCCGCTAAGAATTCGAATAGAAAAAGAACGAAATGGAATGTTCGAAAAATCGCTTCGAGGTGCAAAACTACATGCTACAAACTAATTTTGTGCCAAGTGGCATGAAAATCGACCGAACGGTTTTGGCGCTACGCGCGTAACAGACAGAAAGAAAGAAAGACAAACCTTCAGCTTTATTATTAGTAGAGAGTAGAGATGACTTTTCAAACTTAATCTTTGTATAGAATAGTTCCCTTTCCAAACTCTAACTTTGTTTAGAATAGTTTACAATGGTGCACTTTAACCGGTTATCTTTTCAACAATGGTTTCACAAATTTTCTTATGGCATGTATTGTTTTGATAAATCACAATTGAAAATTTAAATCTTCGAGTTAGCTTCGATACCTGTTTTCCTCGAGCAGAGCTCGGTCACCCGCTGGTATATATAAAATCAAAGTTTGATGACGTCATGAGTCGTGGGTCAAACGCTCTCCTGGAAAATTTACGCAACGTACGATTATGAAAATAGGTACAAAATTAGTCCGCATACCGATGATCTGCAAGACGTCGCCGAAATTTTTTAATTCGCCCTAGATTTTTTAAAATTTAATTAAAATTGGGTCATTAAAAACTTATTACTCCCTATTTTCGTACTCTGTTTCACATTGTATTTATGAATGGCAATAGTAAGAGTCAAATCTTACGAACAAGATGTGCGATAAGAACGTGATAATTGATAATATTCAAATGCATTATTAGTTGGTTATCATGGATAATGTTGAATTAAGCTTAAATAAAATTAATGCCTGAAATGTCGTTACTTAATATTCCTTCATGGCGCTGTCGCAAGTTTAAACCACTTCAAAGAAACAAAACATGGAATTTTACCGACCGCCGATGAATAGACCGAAATGTAGCGAATGATTCGCGAAAATTGAAACAGCAGTTTTGCATTTATATGACAGCTTCCGGAAGAAAAGACATCTCAAGTAAAAGTAGCCATGCTGTTGATGAAGAAGGTAGAGCTTTTTAATAACGTTTTGATTTGTCTGATGACGACAGGAAAGATTACAGAAAAGTTAATTAGGCATTTGAAATAGATTCCATACTTCAAAGGAGTATTTTTTGTAATTGAAGTGAAATCAATTGCAGATTAAGTAATTTTAGTGATTTTTCAGCTTTATTTATTATTTTTTTTTTCATTTACTCAAATGATTACTTACTTTGGTTCTTATCCGTTAGCCGGGAGCAAGCGAAAAATCAAAAATCGCCAATGTTGCCAAGCGAAGCGAATGAAAAATCTGTCAACGGAAAGTACGCTCAACGGTAAACAGATATGGTTGTGAGAAATTTGGCGAAATTTTACATTATTTAGCCATATAATTATATTTCATGATTTTTCGCTTGCGCCCGGCTAACCGATAAATACCCTTACTTTTTTTAATTTCCTGAAACTTATTTCGGTTTTTGAGCAATAAATTTTCCTTTCTATTATTTCATTTTCTCGGATTATTTATGAAAAAAACTCTTCAAAATTCGCAAAGGTACATTTTCCAGTGTTTGGTAAGAAGCAATTGACTTTGTATATGCCATTTGTAAAATAGGTTTTTCCATACAAATTTATTAATTTACTTTTTGAAATTTCTATTTTATTTGCATCACATCAAAGGGTAATTTTCTTTTTGTGTCTAATTTTGCACAAATGATTGACATTCCTCGGAACAAGGGGATATTTTGATAATTGTGAATTAGGAGCGGTTAACGATTGTCAAATTTATTGCGATAGCTATTTATTTTGGTGATCCTTAGTTTACGTTTCCAAGGGAAAAATTTCCCTCGCTCATACGTTGGCGACAAAGATTTGGAGAGATAGCCAGCTTCCAGTCGCCGAAATTGTCCTTTTTACTTTCTTCTATATCTAATATATAGAAGAAAGTATTGGTTTCGTGAAAATTTTCGAATGTCGAATTTTGACGGATTTGCACGTTTTGAGGTGCGCTGAGTCCATTTCGACCATTTTTAGAAAATGTCTGTCTGTCTGTCTGTCTGTGTGTGTGTGAGTCTGTATGTGTGTGACCAGTTTTTGTGGCCGCGCTAGAGCAAAAACTACTGAATGAAATCGAACAAAAATTTTTTCACATATGTACCACCATGTGAACTGGTGCACCTGACTTTTTTTAGCGAATTCCTCCAAGGGGGGTGGAGCAATCGCACGTGTTCTGCGCGGGGGTGATTGCTATATCTCAGGAAGTAACTGGCGGAATCAAACGAAAATTGGTCCATAGATAGACCCTACTGAGTACAGGTGCTGATTCAATTTGTTTGTCAATATCTCCAAGGGGGGTGGAGCAATCGCACGTGTTCTGCGCAGGGGTGATTGCTATATCTCAGGAAGTAACCGGCGGAATCAAACGAAAATTGGTCCATAGGTAGACCCTACTGAGTACAGGTGCTGATTCAATTTGTTTGTCAATATCTTGAAGGGGGGTGGAGCAATCGCACGTGTTCTGCGCGGGGGTGACTGCTATATCTCAGGAAGTAACCGGCGGAATCAAACGAAAATTAGTCCATAGGTAGACCCTATTGAGTACAGGTGCTGATTCAATTTGTGTGTCAATATCTCAAAGGGGGGTGGAGCAATCAAAAGTGCTTATTTTGTCACTGCACCTACTGTATCTCGGGAAATATTGCTGCGATTTGAATGAAATTTGGAATAACACTAACCCAATATGGAAGCAAGCATCGATTAAATTTTGGCGCCAATCGCCCCAGGGGGAGGGTGGGGTGATTTTTGCGCTTAGTCAACAATGCGAAAAATTACTTCATTAAAAAATCGCTTTCACGCTATTTAATTAT
This sequence comes from Uloborus plumipes, assembly GCA_038373865.1. Classification (NCBI taxonomy): domain Eukaryota; kingdom Metazoa; phylum Arthropoda; class Arachnida; order Araneae; family Uloboridae; genus Uloborus; species Uloborus plumipes. Next base: position 231,337 of record JAXGGA010000196.1, on the reverse strand, counting down.
CAAAACAGCTGAAAACTTTCAATGATTTGAAATTTTTAACTGTTGCCAATTTCTTTTTACTAACAAACAAAATGTTTGCAATTTATCTAAACAAGGCTTTTGCAATGATTTCCAATTTCGCTCATTGATTCTGCATTTGCAGGGTTATTACGATAATTGGGAAATTGGCGCTGTCTCCAACTACTCGGGCGAGTACGTATTTTATTTTGTAACCGGAATTCATAAGATAGATATAGAAGAAAGTTTCGTGACGGCCACGACAGCTAGTTTGTTTTTAATTTCAACCACATGTTTTATAGTTGAGAGTAAAATTATGCTCCAACTTAAAAATCTGGTATGGGTCCCACATTACTTCCTTTTACGTGTAAATTTCTTTGTAGATACCTTAGTGTTAAAATAGTGCTAGGAGTGAGCAAGATAGCAATTCGAACATTTACACCCATAGTTTGTCACGAAACAATGCAAAACAAATGTTTTACAATGATTCATTTCCTAAATATCGCCGCTTTTAACATCATTCAGTGGATTTTTCGCAAAATATCGCCAATAGCGCCAAATTGAACCCAAATTCAAAAAATATTTTTTTTCGCCAAATTTGTCGCCAAACACTTGGCGCCCAAAAGCTTGGCGATATATCGCCAAGTGGTCGTGCCAATTCATCTGCATTGAAATTAACACTGATTTACCCCAAAAAAGGGGTAAAACACCCCCTTCGGGGCATTCGAATGCAACCACAAGGGGAGGTGCACAACTAGACCATCCTCAGAGCCTACATACCAAGCTAGAAGCTTTTACGGCATATAGTTTTTGAGTTATGCGACCCACATACATACATACATCCTCACATACGTATATACAGACGTCACGAGAAAACTCGTCGTAATTACCTCGGGGGTGGTTGAAAAGGATTTTTCGGCTGCTTATATGTTGGTAGGTACATATGCAAGTGCTGACAGGTCGAAAATACTACTGAACATTCATTCGGGGGTGAGCAAAATCAAAATTTAGACTCAAATTTGAGTGATTTTTTTTTCGCGATCACAATACTTCCTTTACTAGGTAAAAGGAAGTAAAAAAGCTACGAAATAATATGAGGATCCCTACTAAAAAACTCGCTAAATCAACTGAAAAAGCTCCATTAACATGAAACATAATCAGCTTAATAAAGATATCCAGTCATAATTATCGTTGAAATCTAAATTAAAATGTAAAATAAGAGAAAAAGGAGCAACCATGGCGACGATGCAAGTTTCAAATTTTAATTTTCGCTTAGTTAGCAAGAAAATATATCGTAAAGTAATAATGTAGTGCTACATACGGCAAGAAATTCCAATTTCGTGAAGAGCGAAACATTTTTTAAAAACTAACTGTAAATTTACGTAGAAGTAGGAAAACATACGTAAAATCCAAGACTACAAAACTTAGTATCGTTTTCTACCACAGTCCTACTTCTTCTGAGTCAGTTGTTCTGCATCATATGCAGACGATTATAGATTTGCATTGATCATGGGTTTCAAATCTGCAGCGTACAGCACAGTATCATTGTGCAAGATGTTATAGTTTAACCACGGAGCGATGGCATGTGACCTTGAGACGGAAACGGAACACTTCATTTTAAAATATAGATGGGAGATGGGATCAGCAAAAAAATTAACTTTTTCTTTCTTTGTTCTTTAAAGTTGTTACTGCCTGCGTACCTCTATGATTGTACCTATTAGTAACTGAAAAGGTCCGTTTCTGCTTCAAGTCTACCCGTATCTCTCCGTGGTCAAACTTTGCTAGTATTACCAAAATATTACAAGGTATTACTTTCCATTCAGCTTCGTACCGAGTTTTTAAAAGTCTGGAATAATTCAAGCTGTGCAAGGCTGGACATCTTCAAGTTTCTGAATTTTTGCATTAGGTGTACAGAAAAAACATTTTATTTTATTTATTTATTTATTTAATTCATTCGTTTATTTATTTTTTACATATACCCAAAGCTATATTTATTATAGTAGGAATATTAACTGAAAATGCATTTATTTCATTATACTGCAGGAGAGTTATTACCAGGGCTGCGGAGTCGGAGGAAAAATGGTCGACTCCGACTCCGACTCCGGGATTTTAAAACTTCCGACTCCGACTCCCGACTCCTGCTTTTTTTATTATTATTATTTTTTTACCCAAATGTGAAGAGGGAAAGACCCTAAACAAAGGTTGAAATATTAAGTCCATTTTAAAAGTTTCATTTTTACTTTCTTCTATATCTAATAATTATATAGAAGAAAGTATTGGTTTCGTGAAAATTTTCGAATGTCGAATTTTGACGGATTTGCACGTTTTGAGGTGCGCTGAGTCCATTTCGACCATTTTTGGAAAATGTCTGTCTGTGTGTGTGTCTGTCTGTGTGTCTGTGTGTGTGTGAGTCTGTATGTGTGTGACCAGTTTTTGTGGCCGCGCTAGAGCAAAAACTACTGCATGAAATCGAACAAAACTTTTTGCACATATGTACCACCATGTGAACTGGTGCACCTGACTTTGTTTAGCGAATTCCTCCAAGGGGGGTGGAGCAATCGCACGTGTTCTGCGCGTGGGTGATTGCTATATCTCAGGAAGTAACCGGCGGAATCAAACGAAAATTGGTCCATCGGTAGACCCTACTAAGTATAGGTGTTGATTCAATTTGCGTCAATATCTCAAAGGGGGGTGGAACAATCGCACGTGTTCTGCGTGGGAGTGATTGCTATATCTCAGAAAGTAACCGGCGGAATCAAACGAAAATTGGTCCATAGGTAGACCCTACTGAGTACAGGTGCTGATTTAATTTGCGTGTCAATATCTCGAAGGGGGGTGGAGCAATTGCACGTGTTCTGCGCGGGGGTGATTGCTATATCTCAGGAAGTAACCGGCGGAATCAAACGAAAATTGGTCCATAGGTAGACCCTATAGAGTACAGATGCTGATTCAATTTATGTGTTAATATCTCGAAGGGGGGTGGAGCAATCGCACGTGTTCTGCGCGGGGGTGATTGCTATATCTCAGGAAGTAACAGGCAGAATCAAACGAAAATTAGTCCATAGGTAGACCCTATTGAGTACAAGTGCTGATTCAATTTGTGTGTCAATATCTCAAAGGGGAGTGGAGCAATCAAAAGTGCTTTTTTTGTCATTGCACCTACTGCATCTCGGGAAATATTGCTGAGATTTGAATGAAATTTGGAATAACACTAACCCAATATGGAAGGAAGCATCGATTAAATTTTGGCGCCAATCGCCCCAGGGGGAGGGTGGGGTGATTTTTGCGCTTAGTCAACAATGCGAAAAATTAATTCATTAAAAAATCGCTTTCACGCTATTTAGTTATCAAAACAGCTGAAAACTTTCAATGATTTGAAATTTTTAACTCTTGCCAATTTCTTTTTACTAACAAATAAAATGTTTGCAATTAATCTAAACAAGGCTTTTGTAATGATTTACAATTTCGCTCATTGATTCTGTATTTGCAGGGTTATTACGATAATTGGGAAATTGGAGCTGTTTCCAATTATTCGGGCGAGTACGTATTTTATTTTGTAACTGGAATTCATAAGATAGATATAGAAGAAAGTTTCGTGACGGCCACGACAGCTAGTTATTCATGGTAGTAGCCAGGACTCACTTTAGGCGGGGGGGGGGCGTAACAAGCTGGGGTATCCCAGTTGGAGGTCATGGGAGGTCATTGTGACCTCTCAAAAAGTCCAATTTTCTTAAGAATTCTCGCAGGTAATTTCACCACATTTACCTTAATTCTCGGAGGTCACTGTGACCTCCCAAGAAGTTCATTTTCTCCAGAGCAAAAGACAAGTGCCGCTCTTGTCATTTGACTCCGTACAAAACTAATCCTTTTCGTGTTAAACGGCCACACTTTATTTTAACACATTGCATTTTTGCTGCAAATATTTTTTATTCACTTGCATAAGCCCAGACATAGCAATTCGTTTCACAAAGCAGATCCGCCATTTTGAAGCCCGTTTTGATGATCCTAGATGCTTAGGATTTGGATATTGGACGCTGAAAATTTGTATTTGTTTGTTTCAAAGATATGTTTTTGCCTCTATAAAATGTCATCCAAATCGGAGGTGGTCGGAGTCGGAGTCGGAGTCGACATGTTTTCCAGCGACTCCGACTCCGACTCCTTTGGTCCAAAATCAGTCCGACTCCGACTCTTCGACTCCGACTCCGACTCCGCAGCCCTGGTTATTACTAGGATGGGCGCTATTTAATTGCGGCTTTGCCCGTGGTATAAAAATAAAAGTTCATTTGTTAAATAATTGATATAGCGGAAAGAATACTCTATTTTAGTTATAATTCAACTATAATTCCTTATTAAAATTTGCCAAAAGAGAAAATAAGAATAATTTTGTTGCTTACAGAAACCAACAATCTTACCAAAGTTTGAAAGAAGAAGAAAGTTTTCTTTCCTAACTTCAAAATCAAAATAATACATTTTCCGAAATGAAGCACTTTAGAAATAACTTTGCAATATCGCAGTTTATACGATATTTTTATAATTTACCGAGTTTAATTCCTTAAAAACTGAGAAAATAAAAACAGACGATTTTTCCAACAGTTAAATAACTCATTTTAATAAGGCTAGGAGTTTGGATTGCTACAAACACAAATACATTTTGAAAATTATTAAGGGTGTGTTAGCGGATCTTTTAAAATAACTAGCTGCCAGGGCAGCTAGATTAGCTTCCTGCGGCATGTTGATGCATAAAGTCCCCCTTCTCTAACTTTTACCTCATTCTGAAGTTATATTATTTGATATAATTTAATGTTCATTCGATTTCCAGACATACCACGCACGTGGCCCGGTGTTGCACGGGCACTTCGTGCCCTGAAAGTAGTGAGAAAAAAATTTAAAGAAACTACTCCCCGCCAAGGTTGCTCGCTCACAGGCGCTTCACGCCTTTACTTTTTTCCTATATAAAAAAATCATTCGAATTATTGAGATGCTTCACGCCTTCAAGATGGTGAGGAAAGTTTCAGTAAGTTCAGCTCGCTCAAAGAAAAAAAGCAGACATAGATACTCAGTTTTTAATATAAGTAGATGGCTCTTCAACAAATAAATGTTTCAAAATATTACCAGTAGCTAGCGATAAAAATTCTACGTAAGAGGCCCGCTTATGAGTTTCGTGTTTGATTTAGTTAAGCCTTCATTCAAAATTCTCATTATCATTGTTATCACTGTTTCATAGCAACGACGGTTTGCAAGAATGGATTTCATATTTAATCATTTATTAGGCTTAATCGCTTTAAACTTGACTACTTATTAATTGATATCTTCGCTAATTAAAATCGTATAATTATATAGATTGAAACTAATGAAGCCTGAAAAATTACCTATCTATCGGTACCTGGTTCGACTTTCAGTTCATTGGCTTTCAGGAGAAAGAAGCGTGACATAGATAGAAAGAAAGATAGAAAGTTAGAAAGATACTCAGTTTTTAATATAAGTAGACTAGCTGCCAGGGCAGCTAGATTAGCTTCCTGCGGCATGTTGATGCATAACGTCCCCCTTCTCTAACTTTTACCTCATTCTGAAGTTATATTATTTGATATAATTTAATGTTCATTCGATTTCAAGACATACCACGCACGTGGCCCGGCGTTGCACGGGCACTTCGTGCCTTGAAAGTAGTGAGAAAAATTTCAAGAAAGTACTCCCCGCCAAGGCGGCTCGCTAACAGGCGCTTCACGCCTTTACTTTTTTCCTATATAAAAAAATCATTCGAATTATTGAGATGCTTCGCGCTTTCAAGATGGTGAGGAAAGTTTCAGTAAGTTCAACTCACTCAAAGGAAAAAAGCAGACATAGATACTCAGTTTTTAATATAAGTAGATGGCTTTTCAACAAATGAATGTTTCAAAATATTACAAGTAGCTAGCGATAAAAATACTACGTAAGTAACCCGCTTATGAGTTTCGTGTTTGATTTAGTTAAGCCTTCATTCTAAATTCTCATTCTCATTGTTATCACTGTTTCATAGCAACGACGTTTTGCAAAAATGGATTTCATATTTAATCAGGCTTAATCGCTTTAAATTTGACTACTTATTAATTGATATCTTCGCTAATTAAAATCGTATATTTATATAAATTGAAACTAATGAAGCCTGAAAAATTACCTATCTATCGGTACCTGGTTCGACTTTCAGTTCAGTGGCGTTCAGGAGAAAGAAGCGTGACATAGATAGAAAGAAAGAAAGATAGTTAGAAAGATACTCGGTTTTTAATATAAGTAGATGGCTTTTCAACAAATGAATGTTTCAAAATATTACAAGTAGCTAGCGATAAAAATACTATGTAAGTGGCTCGCTTATGAGTTTCGTGTTTGATTTAGTTAAGCCTTTATTCAAAATTCTCATTATCATTGTTATCACTGTTTCATAGCAACCGCGTTTCAACAATGGATTTCATATTTAATCATTTATTAGGCCAAGGCTTCACTAGATAGCGTTTTATACAGGCTGCTTCATTTGATCAAAATCCTTGGGATAAAAACGGATACATGTCGCCTAGCGACATCTATCGAATTTTGTGGTAACTAACATTATATACAAATCAGATAATAAAAGACAAAATTAAAATTTAATTTGTTGGCGACAATTTTACAATTTGGCATTCAATTCTATTTTATTATATTTTAACGTCATTTAATAGCTTGTTCGATTTGCTGGTTTATTCTGCATTTTAACGGCTTGTTTTAATTAGCGAATTATTTTTCATTTTAATTGATTCTAATTATAATTAAACTATGAAACGACACTGGCACCGCAGAGCGATAAATGGCGATTTTGGAACGATAGTTCCATCAAAACTTTTGATGAGTTTAGATTGTCAAATTAATTTACTTGGCGATTTTTTTACATTTTAATGGACATTTTGGAATGACTATGGCACTAATATCTTGAAAAGCACATCAAGAATTTGTTCTCCGTAAAGCTTTTGAGAATATTTCAATAACCGAGATCTTTGGTAGTATGTACGTTTCAGTTATAGGTACGTTTTTTAACTTGGCGATGTATTTTCTTACCACCTAAGCGAAGATTAAAATTTTAAGTCTGCATCGTCTTCATGGTTGCTTCTTTTCTCTTATTTTGCATTTTAATTTAAATTTCAATGGTAATAATGGCTCGATATATTTATTAAACTTATTATGCGGATCCACAGACCCCACCTCGACATTGATACTAGGCTAGCAGAGCACGAGGCCTGCGAGAATTTGCTGGATCCAACGGGTCATACAATGGCAGGTTGTCCAGAAGGGGATTGCACACACGAGGGATGTTAGTGTGAAATTTCTTGGCGAGCTTTTTGCAGAAGTCACGGAGAGTCGGGATGCCAACTTCTTCCACTAATTTATCTGTACGAATGTACCAGGGAGGATCGCAGGCAGCTCTGACCATTGTCCTCTGAAGGTTCTCAATTCGGTTAAAATTAGAAATTGCAGAAGTAGCCCAGATGGGCGCTCCATAAGTAATAATGGGTCTTAAACAGGACTTATAAATGAGTAGTTTATTATCCGTTGATAAAACGCTCTTTTTGTGCAAGAGACAATTTAGAGGTCTTTTAGAAGTTAGGTATTTTTTGCGTACCTCTTCAATATGAGGTCTCCAAGTCAAGTTACGGTCGAAAGTTACGCCTAAATATTTTGCCTTCTTAGACCAGTCAATCGGGTCGGTATAAAGGTGTAGCTTAATGGGAGGAAGATCAGCTGTTCTTGTGAAGAAACAGGTAGCTATGCTTTTATTAGCGTTAACTTTAATTTTCCAAGTCCTGAGCCAGATATCTAGTTGTATGAGATGGTTTTGTACAGCTGAAAAGGCTTGATAGAGACCCTGTGCGGAGGCTAGTATGCAGGTATCATCTGCGTAAATGGCAAGATGTGTGTTGTCCATGTGTGGGATATCGTTCGAGAAAATAGAGTAAAGAGTAGGGCCTAAGAGGCTGCCCTGAGGCACCCCAGCCCGTACACGTCTGGGTGATGAGAGGGTCTCTCTCACTCGAACGATGAAGTGCCTATTCGTTAGATAGGAGCGAAGAATGTTTATGAGTGCATGGGGAATCCCAAGGTGTATGAGTTTGTAAATAAGTGCGTCGATCCAGACCCTATCGAATGCCTTCGCTATGTCAAGAAAAAGTCCAATAGTTTTTTGTTGGTTCATCTGCCCTTCTCGGATAATTTCAGTTACTCTAAGGAGCTGGTGGTTAGTAGAGTGCTTCTTACGGAAGCCGAACTGCTCGGCTTGTATGACATCGTGATCCGCAAGGAATGCAAGAAGTTTATTCAAGATGCAAAATTCAGTAAGTTTGGACAGTGCTGGAAGTAAGCTGATTGGACGGTATTCTGCCGGTTCCGCTGTTGCTCTCTCCTTTTTAGGGATGGTGATAACTATTGCAGTCTTCCACCCCTGTGGAAAATAACCCAACGAAATTATTTTATTGATAAGTTGTGTTATATAAAAGATGGTGCGAATTGGCAAATTTTTGATAAGGGTATTGGTTATTCTGTCCACGCCTGGGCTTTTCTTTTTCTTGCATTTTTACTTTCTTCTATATCTAATATATAGAAGAAAGTATTGGTTTCGTGAAAATTTTCGAATGTCGAATTTTGACGGATTTGCACGTTTTGAGGTGCGCTGAGTCCATTTCGACCATTTTTGGAAAATGTCTGTCTGTCTGTCTGTCTGTGTGTGTGTGAGTCTGTATGTGTGTGACCAGTTTTTGTGGCCGCGCTAGAGCAAAAACTACTGAATGAAATCGAACAAAAATTTTTGCACATATGTACCACCATGTGAACTGGTGCACCTGACTTTTTTTAGCGAATTCCTCTAAGGGGGGTGGAGCAATCGCACGTGTTCTGCGCGGGGGTGATTGCTATATCTCAGGAAGTAGCCGGCGGAATCAAACGAAAATTGGTCCATAGGTAGACCCTACTGAGTACAGGTGCTGATTCAATTTGTTTGTCAATATCTCGAAGGGGGGTGGAGCAATCGCACGTGTTCTGCGCGGGGGTGACTGCTATATCTCAGGAAGTAACCGGCGGAATCAAACGAAAATTGGTCCATAGGTAGACCCTATTGAGTACAGGTGCTGATTCAATTTGTGTGTCAATATCTCAAAGGGGGGTGGAGCAATCAAAAGTGCTTATTTTGTCATTGCACCTACTGTATCTCGGGAAATATTGCTGCGATTTGAATGAAATTTGGAATAACACTAACCCAATATGGAAGCAAGCATCGATTAAATTTTGGCGCCAATCGCCCCAGGGGGAGGGTGGGGTGATTTTTGCGCTTAGTCAACAATGCGAAAAATTAATTCATTAAAAAATCGCTTTCACGCTATTTAATTATCAAAACAGCTGAAAACTTTCAATGATTTGAAATTTTTAACTGTTGCCAATTTCTTTTTACTAACAAATAAAATGTTTGCAATTTATCTAAACAAGGCTTTTGCAATGATTTCCAATTTCGCTCATTGATTCTGCATTTGCAGGGTTATTACGATAATTGGGAAATTGGAGCTGTCTCCAATTACTCGGGCGAGTACGTATTTTATTTTGTAACCGGAATTCATAAGATAGATATAGAAGAAAGTTTCGTGACGGCCACGACAGCTAGTTTGACATAGCTCAGAACATCCGAGGGCAAAATCTGGATAGTATTGTTAGCGTGAGAAGTAGTGAAATAGTTATGTAGTGTGATGTTGACTAATTGTTCAGTATCGTTGTGTCTGGTGTTGTTTGGAGTGAACTGCATTTCGAAGTGATCGGCGAAAACCTCCGCCTTCTCACTATCAGTAACAGCGGTTAAAGTGCGGCCTCCTGGGAGAGTTGCGCCTTTAAGGGGCGGAATGTGTCTATAAATCCCCCTATGCCGCTTGACAGCTTTCCAAATGGAATTGTCATCTGCAGTAAGAGAGGAAATATATTGTGTCCATGAGTCATTTTTGTGCCTTTGTATTGCTTGTTTAACTAGTTCCTGGGCTCTCTTATACTCAGACTTGGAGGCAGGATCCCTGAAAAGCTGAAAACTTTTACGAAGTTGATTTTTTGCACGAATTAGGTTTCTAATGGGGAGGGGTAGTTCATTAGCATAGCTTTGTTTCAAGATGGGAGTGGAATATTGGGGTGAATATTGTTGATTGTATTAGTTAGATTAAGAACAGCAGAGTCAAGCTCAATCCCAGTACTGATGTCCTGAAAATTAAAGTGTATAGAATTCAAGTATTTACGAAACCTGCGCCAGTCAGGTTTCGAGGCGTGTGGCAGTGCTGTATTCACTGTACCCGTGTCGAAAACAAACTTGACCGGGAAAGATCCGAGGAAAGCTTCGCAAGCGAAGTTACCTCACAATTGTATGGGAACAATTTGATCAATCCGAAGTCAATCGTAGTCGCACTGGTAGCAGTGATACGTGTTGGTGTAGGAGGAGCTGCAATATTAATTCCTGCCCTTTGGGCAAAGTCGTAAATAGTTTTGCCAGTTTGGGTGATTCCACTGCAGCCCCAAAAGGTATGGTGTGCGTTAAAGTCTCCACAAACTATTGTGCTGTGAGGATATCCGAAGAGTGCCTCTAGGTCTCTGAGGAGTTTCGAAGCTTTTTCTTTCGGCCTCATGGATCTGAGTGTTAGGCCATATGCAGAGACAATTGTGATGGGGCAAAAGCCTTTAGGAGTAATAGTGAGGGAGGTGGCTTCAAGTGCCAAAAGGCTTGGCGTTATGTTCTGGTGATGAGGAATTGAGCTCTTAACATAAATTAAGGTCCCTCCCCATGCCCTAGTATAATTATTAGAATCAGGTAGCCTATCATTACGGTAAAAATTATAATTGGGGATCCCAATCCCGCGATTGATTGGTCTAAGATGCGTCTCTTGTACACAGATAATATCAGGCGCTTGCTCATAAACAAGCTGCCTAAGTTCAGTCATACTGTCCAGGAGCCCGCAAGCATTCCAAGATAAAATAAAAAGGCCGTGGAAGAGGGACATTAAGGGTGCTGGAATAACTCATCGCTTTCCATGAAAGCTTGAAAAATAACCCAAAGTTTATTGATGGGATCAGTTTGTTTTTTTAAATCAGGCAAAACCTGTTTGAATATTTTAAGGATGGCAGGGAGGTTAAGAACTTTGAAGATGTCTAAAATCTCCTTTATGGAGTCCCACGTACCAGCCACTTGAGAAAAAGTGTCGGTTTGTGAGTTGCGACGAGACTGCGCTGGGGCTGGAGCGTTTCTTTCGTCGCGGGCAGAAGAAGCTTGGCCTAAACGGCTAGAAGCTCCTTGATTGGCTGAGCCTCGAACCTTCTGGGCGAATGAGAGTGTAAGAGCATTAGGATCGCTTGCAGCGACATCGCTCATACTCTCAGCCTGTTTTTGACCAGGGAGGTGGGGAAAATGGGATGAATTCGAGTTGAATGTCCTGGAATTGGGGGTGGATTTGGTTGACTTCTTAATAAAATTTTTATATTTTGGGCAACCTTTATATGAAGCAGGATGGGGGCCCTGACAATTAGCACACATAGGCTTCTCCATCTTTTCATTCTTATGCACACAATTGCTGGAGAGGTGTTCGCCCCCGCACCGAACACACCTCGGGGTCATAAAGCAGTTCTCAGAACTGTGATTGAATTTCTGGCATCTGTGGCACTGAGAAGGCCCCTTCCTAGGTTTATAGGCCTCCACTGTAACATAGGTATACATAAGGTTGGTTATGTCAAAAACTTTTTCGACCCCTTCCGTATGATTAAGGTGTACTTGGAAAATCGGTAGAGGGGTAGAACCCTTTCGAACAAGTTGGGCAACCTTTTTGACCCCGTAACCAAGCTCTTCAAGAGCCCACTTTAAATCATCCTTGTCCGTTGTCAATGGCAACCCCTTGACAACAATTTTGATTGGTCTGTTATTTTTGGCGAGCTGTACATAGTGTTGTACCTTAGTGCGGAGTAGGTACTCCGAAATGGCTCTGTGGTCATCAGAAGTGGCTGGGAAAATCCTGGCAAATTCCCCCGAGACCCTGACTTTGAACTCTGTTTGGGTCTCGGCTTTAAGCCCAGTAACAAAGTCTTTGTACTCCTTTGGATAGACTGCGAGAATTGGTTTAATTTTGGGAGGAGGGATGGGTGCATCGACCTCCTCGCAGGTATCCATGTCTGGGTTAGACAAGTCATTGGAGTTCTCCTCACTCTGGCTAAGAGCGTTGAATTTATTACCAACCAAAATAGGCTGTACTTTATCGTTAATTTTAACCTTGCAGGTTTTAGTAGGGCTTTGAAAGCCGTCATCAGTAGTTTTTCTTTTTTGATAGGGCACAGCGGCCTTAAAATTAGGGAGGGTTTTGCCTGGCAAGTTGGACATGTTCGGGTACTCCCGTAGAGGTATAAAATTAGGGTTTTTACCCTCGTCATCCAGCGGAAATTTCATCAGCATGACCTCCGCTAATGTGTTCATTTTCTTCACCCATGTGTCCCAGGTGGGGCCGTCGACGACCAGTCTTTTCTCATTCATCAGAGCACCTAGTCGAGGGAGATAATGGTCGGCCTCATCAGACAATCCCTTGAGCTGGCCATATGCATGGATGTGCCAATCAGTAAATCGGCATATTTCGATGTTCTTCAGATGTACTCCGACTGAAGGAGCGACAGTATTTTCATAGGTTAGCAACTTTACTCCAGTGGAAGGAGTGGCTGTGTCTTGAGGCAACGCACTCAGCGCGGCTGTCCCGGAATCCTGCATCAAGCAATTCCACACAGCCAATGTCTCAACAATCGCCAAAAAATTCAAAATGGCTCCTTTTGAGTTAAGAAATGGAACATTTTCCAAATTTAATAACAAAAAGTTAGGCTTCGCTATTCTGATCTTAATAGAAAATGCGACTCTTTCACATTCAAATATATAACGAAAAAGTATCAGAAAGCAATAAAATTATCAGAAATAATTCAAAAATCTTCACCTTGAAGCATAATGCAGGAAATTGATGGAATCCTATCAAAATGAACATCTGAGCTTTTGCGTAGCAATTAAGATCGTGTGAGCAACAATAATGAAACAAAATAGTAAATAGAACAATATTATTTCATTGCTACATTTTTATTTATCGGCTGCGAATATAAGCGTATATTTTATTAATGCAGAGATGTCAAAACTGAACGCCATTGCTATATGTTGCTAATTCGAAGAAAGTAAACAATGAATGAATGTCGTATGACTGAATCATGAGTTGCGACCAACTTTACCTGAAAAGTGAATTTATTTCCCCTAAAAAGCAGTACTAATAAGGCCTTCGGCATAAATTCACTCTGTACTCCACTTCAGTTAACTATATCAATATTTTTTAACCCTTAAAGATAGGATAAACATCACTTTCTACAGCAGAAACAACATGCTAATAAATGTAAACAAACATTTGGGTGGTCCTCATTCAGCGCTCTCTAGCTGGCAAATCTTTACCATTGATGTTTTGAGTAATGAAGCAGCCTGTATAAAACGCTATCTAGTGAAGCCTTGATTAGGCTTAATCGCTTTAAATTTGACTACTTATTAATTGATATCTTCGCTAATTAAAATCGTATAATTATATAGATTGAAACTAATGAAGCCTGAAAAATTTCCTATCTATCGGTACCTGGTTCGACTTTCAGTTCATTGGCGTTCAGGAGAAAGAAGCGTGACATAGATAGAAAGAAAGATAGATACTCGGTTTTTAATATAAGTAGATCTTATGGAGGAAAAATCTTACCGACTTTCCGCTTCATGTTGGGCGCTTGCATTCGTGTCGCTGTAGTGAAGAGAATATTCGAAAAGAGAAATCATATTTCATCAAATATTATATTAGAACTTGCAGAACCCGGCAGACGTTGTTCTGCCTAGATGTATATTTCGTCTCCACATGGTGTTTTGGATGTAAAAATCTATAAAGCGTTGTTGAAAATAGGCATGAAAGGTTTTAAAAATTCTAAATCAAGCAAAGTTATCTTCTGATAAAGTTATTCAATTTTCAGAAAGTCTATTCAATAAAAAAGTTTATTTTCCTTTAAAACTATAAAACTATGTTCTGTAGAGTTGGAAAACACAGATGTCCACTTCTTAAAAAGTTAATAAAGTCACTTAGAAGGCTAAACTAAGCTTAAAAACAATGGCGGACTTGTTGAAATTTTGCAATGTAACGATGCAAATGATACTTAAACTTGACAGTACTTGAAGAAACTTAATAAACCAGAAAAGTAACACATCCTTTTGAATAAGAAAAAAAGCATGGAAGAATGGTTGTACTTTAGTAATTTTATGACATAAGCTATCGGGAAATACTCGTCCATACGCACAACCATTTGAAAATTAAGTAACAACATATCTAATGCGAAGAAGTGAGTTCCATAAATTTTGCAAGTGTGGCACAATTTGAGCAAGCATGAATATATTATTCGCAAGGCTGAAAACAATTTTAATAACCTATTTGGTGCTCAATACCCACCATTCCGCACGTCGTTAATAATTTTTAACATTGCTAGTCCAAGAGCCAGTGGCCGGCAGACTTACGGTATTTTAGCAAGCTTCATTTTTTCATCAGACAATGTCCCATGGCTGCTGTTTACGGAATGGGCACTCGTTAAGCTCAAAGCGGGTTCCTATTGGGGCGACGGGGCGGGAAAGGTGCCAAAAAAAAGACGAAAATTTACGTCATTTTAGCAAAGCTGATTTTTTGATATGTTGAAGTAGTCGATTGGTACTATTGAAAAATCACAATGGCAGACGTCCAGGTGGGTTCCAAAGTGGTGGCAGACGTCCAGAAAGGTGCCAAAAAAAGTTGAAAATTTACGTCATTTTAGCAAAGCTGATTTTTTGATATGTTGAAGTAGTCGATTGGTACTATTGAAAAATCACAATGGCAGACGTCCAGGAGGGTTCCAAAATGGTGGCAGACGTCCAGAAAGGTGCCAAAAAAAGTTGAAAATTTACGTCATTTTAGCAAAGCTGATTTTTTGATATGTTGAAGTAGTCGATTAGTACTATTGAAAAATCACAATGGCAGACGTCCAGGAGGTTTCCAAAGTGGTGGCAGACGTCCAGAAAGGTGCCAAAAAAAGTTGAAAATTTACGTCATTTTGGCAAACCAGATTTTTTGATATGTTGAAGTAGTCGATTGGTACTATTGAAAAATCACAATGGCAGACGTGCAGGCGGGTTTCAAAGTGGTGGCAGACGACCATGAAAAAAAAAAAAAACTTGACATTTTGCGGTATTTTAGCAAAACTCAAATTCATATATGTTGTTAATATGTTAATCAAGGTATTCTAAGCCAATATCCATCACGGCTGACAGCTGTCACGGTACCAACATCTCGGCGGACCACGGAAAGTGGCCGCCGTCGCGGGGTTAAAAATGTACCGTATACTGCGGGGCATACCTCTTACATTCATTCAATCTGCTTGAAAGTTAATGTAATATTTACATAACAAAGTGCAGGGTGAATACGTCATTTTAGCAAAGCTGATTTTTTTGATATGTTGAAGTAGTCGATTGGTACTATTGAAAAATCACAATGGCAGACGTCCAGGAGGGTTCCAAAGTGGTATCAGACGTCCAGAAAGGTGCCAGAAAAAGTTGAAAATTTACGTAATTTTAGCAAAGCTGATTTTTTGATATGTTGAAGTAGTCGATGGGTACTATTGAAAAATCACAATGGCAGACGTCCAGGAGGGTTCCAAAGTGGTGGCAGACGCCCAGAAAGGTGCCAAAAAAAGTTGAAAATTTACGTCATTTTAGCAAAGCTGATTTTTTGATATGTTGAAGTAGTCGATTGGTACTATTGAAAAATCGCAATGGCAGACGTGCAGGCGGGTTCCAAAATGGTGGCAGACGTCCAGAAAGGTGCCAAAAAAAGTTGAAAATTTACGTCATTTTAGCAAAGCTGATTTTTTGATATGTTGAAGTAGTCGATTAGTACTATTGAAAAATCACAATGGCAGACGTCCAGGAGGTTTCCAAAGTGGTGGCAGACGTCCAGAAAGGTGCCAAAAAATGTTGAAAATTTACGTCATTTTGGCAAACCAGATTTTTTGATATGTTGAAGTAGTCGATTGGTACTATTGAAAAATCACAATGGCAGACGTGCAGGCGGGTTTCAAAGTGGTGGCAGACGACCATGAAAAAAAAAAAAAAAACTTGACATTTTGCGGTATTTTAGCAAAACTCAAATTCATATATGTTGTTAATATGTTAATCAAGGTATTCTAAGCCAATATCCATCACGGCTGACAGCTGTCACGGTACCAACATCTCGGCGGTCCACGGAAAGTGGCCGCCGTCGCGGGGTTAAAAATGTACCGTATACTGCGGGGCATACCTCTTACATTCATTCAATCTGCTTGAAAGTTAATGTAATATTTACATAACAAAGTGCAGGGTGAATACGTCATTTTAGCAAAGCTGATTTTTTGATATGTTGAAGTAGTCGATTGGTACTATTGAAAAATCACAATGGCAGACGTCCAGGAGGGTTCCAAAGTGGTATCAGACGTCCAGAAAGGTGCCAGAAAAAGTTGAAAATTTACGTAATTTTAGCAAAGCTGATTTTTTGATATGTTGAAGTAGTCGATTGGTACTATTGAAAAATCACAATGGCAGACGTCCAGGAGGGTTCCAAAGTGGTGGCAGACGCCCAGAAAGGTGCCAAAAAAAAGTTGAAAATTTACGTCATTTTAGCAAAGCTGATTTTTTGATATGTTGAAGTAGTCGATTGGTAACTATTGAAAAATCGCAATGGCAGACGTGCAGGCGGGTTTCAAAGTGGTAGCAGACGACCGTGAAAAAAAAAGGGGGAAAAAATTGACATTTTGCGGTATTTTAGCAAAACTCATATATGTTGTTAATTCATATATGTTGCTAATATGTTAATCAAGGTATTCTAAGCCAATATCCATCACGGCTGACAGCTGTCACGGTTCCAACATCTCGGCGGAACACGAAAAGTGGCCGCCGTCGCGGGGTTAAAAATGTACCGTATACTGCGGGGCATACCTCTTACATTCATTCAATCTGCCGTAAGTTAATCATCTAAAGAAATAAATAAAAATAGTAAAAGGAAGAAAGGAAAATATTTTCGGAATATTTATTAACTGCTACCAAAAAAATATGATTCAAACAAATGAATAAATATTTAAAAGATGTGTATTGTTCGCAATTAAAAGTATTGCACTTAACTCCGCGATAGCAGACGGCAGCAGCCGAGAGAGCAGCTGCAGAGTGGGAGAACCGGACCATCTGTCTGACACACTGAAATTGTTTTTAACGTGTAAAATAAATATAGAGGCTTCTGATTTCATTAAAATTGAATAAAATAAAGATTGAATTGTGTATCTATTCTTGGAAAATTATTAATATTTTTTAGACGACTAAATGACGAGTTTCATTATATTCTCTCATAAGAGTTCCAATTCCATATTATTAAATCTACTGAAGTAAATGTGTATTTCAAGTACAAGTATTCACCCTGCACTCTGTTATGTAAATATTACATTAACTTTCAAGCAGATTGAATGAATGTAAGAGGTATGCCCCGCAGTATACGGTACATTTTTAACCCCGCGACGGCGGCCACTTCCCGTGGTCTGCCGAGATGTTGGAACCGTGACAGCTGTCAGCCGTGATGGATATTGGCTTAGAATACCTTGATTAACATATTAACAACATATATGAATTAACAACATATATGAGTTTTGCTAAAATACCGCAAAATGTCAATTCCGTCCCCCCCTTTTTTTTGTTCACAGTCGTCTGCCATTGTGATTTTTCAATAGTACCAATCAAATACTTCAACATATCAAAAAATCAGCTTTGCTAAAATGACGTAAATTTTCAATTTTTTTTTGGCACCTTTCTGGACGTCTGCCACCATTTTGGAACCCTCCTGGACGTCTGCCATTGTGATTTTTCAATAGTACCAATCAACTACTTCAACATATCAAAAAATCAGCTATGCTAAAATGACGTAAATTTTCAACTTTTTTTGGCACATTTCTGGACGTCTGCTACCATTTTGGAACCCTCCTGTACGTCTGCCATTGTGATTTTTTTAATAGTACCACTCGACTACTTCAACATATCAAAAAATCAGCTTTGCTAAAATTACGTATTCACCCTGCACTTTGTTATGTAAATATTACATTAACTTTCAAGCAGATTAAATGAATGTAAGAGGTATGCCCCGCAGTATACGGTACATTTTTAACCCCGTGACGGCGGCCACTTTCCGTGGTCCGCCGAGATGTTGGTACCGTGACAGCTGTCAGCCGTGATGGATATTGGCTTAGAATACCTTGATTAACATATTAACAATATATATGAATTTGAGTTTTGCTAAAATACCGCAAAATGTCAAGTTTTTTTTTTTTTTTTTTCATGGTCGTCTGCCACCACTTTGGAACCCGCCTGCACGTCTGCCATTGTGATTTTTCAATAGTACCAATCGACTACTTCAACATATCAAAAAATCAGCTTTGCCAAAATGACGTAAATTTTCAACTTTTTTTTGGTACTTTCTGGACGTCTGCCATCACTTTGGAACCCTCCTGGACGTCTGCAATTGTGATTTTTCAGTAGTACCAATCGACTACTTCAACATATCAAAAAATCAGCTTTGCTAAAATTACGTAAATTTTCAACTCTTTTTGGCACCTTTCTGGACGTCTGCCACCACTTTGGAACCCTCCTGGACGTCTGCCATTGTGATTTTTCAATAGTACCAATCAACTACTTCTACATATCAAAAAATCAGCTTTGCTAAAATGACGTAAATTTCCAACTTTTTTTGGCACCTTTCTGGACGTCTGCCACCACTTCGGAACCCTCTTGGACGTCTGCAATTGTGATTTTTCAGTAGTACCAATCGACTACTTCAACATATCAAAAAATCAGCTTTGCTAAAATTACGTAGATTTTCAACTCTTTTTGGCACCTTTCTGGACGTCTGCCACCACTTTGGAACCCTCCTGGACGTCTGCCATTGTGATTTTTCAACAGTACCAATCGACTACTTCAACATATAGAAAAATCATCTTTGCTAAAATGACGTAAATTTTCAACTTTTTTTGGCACCTTTCTAGACGTCTGCCACCACTTTGGAACCCTCCTGGACGTCTGCAATTTTGATTTTTCAGTAGTACCAATCGACTACTTCAACATATCAAAAAATCAGCTTTGCTAAAATTACGTAAATTTTCAACTCTTTTTGGCACTTTCTGGACGTCTGCCACCACTTTGGAACCCTCCTGGACGTCTGCCATTGTGATTTTTCAATAGTACCAATCAGCTACTTCTACATATCAAAAAATCAGCTTTGCTAAAATGACGTAAATTTTCAACTTTTTTTAGCACCTTTCTGGACGTCTGCCGCCACTTTGGAACCCTCCTGGACGTCTGCCATTGTGATTTTTTAATAGTACCAATAGACTACTTCAACATATCAAAAAATCAGCTTTGCTAAAATGACGTAAATTTTCAACTTTTTTTGGCACCTTTCTGGACGTCTGCCACCACTTTGGAACCCTCCTGGACGTCTGCCATTGTGATTTTTCAATAGTACCAATCGACTACTTCAACATATCAAAAAATCAGCTTTGCTAAAATGACGTATTCACCCTGCACTTTGTTATGTAAATATTACATTAACTTTCAAGCAGATTGAATGAATGTAAGAGGTATGCCCCGCAGTATACGGTACATTTTTAACCCCGCGACGGCGGCCACTTTCCGTGGTCCGCCGAGATGTTGGAACCGTGACAGCTGTCAGCCGTGATGGATATTGGCTTAGAATACCTTGATTAACATATTAACAACATATATGAATTTGAGTTTTGCTAAAATACCGCAAAATGTCAAGTTTTTTTTTTTTTTTTTCATGGTCGTCTGCCACCACTTTGGAACCCGCCTGCACGTCTGCCATTGTGATTTTTCAATAGTACCAATCGACTACTTCAACATATCAAAAAATCAGCTTTGCCAAAATGACGTAAATTTTCAACTTTTTTTGGCACCTTTCTGGACGTCTGCCACCACTTTGGAACCCTCCTGGACGTCTGCCATTGTGATTTTTCAATAGTACCAATCGACTACTTCAACATATCAAAAAATCAGCTTTGCTAAAATGACGTAAATTTTCGTCTTTTTTTGGCACCTTTCGCGCCCCGCCGCCCCAATAGGAACCCGCTTTGAGCTTAACGAGTGCCCATTCCGTAAACAGCAGCCATGGGACATTGTCTGATGAAAAAATGAAGCTTGCTAAAATACCGTAAGTCTGCCGGCCACTGGCTCTTGGACTATGCGGTTAATGACAAATATTACGAACGTGAAAAAGCAAACACCTTAAAAAATATGGTAGCATTTGAGTATACTGTCATGCAATAATATGTTTGTCTGAGAAGGAAACATATTTAATCATGTATTTATCATACACAAATAATCTTTTCTACTCTCGAAAACAAAAATAGTTGCGTAGCAACGCGCCTTGGAAAATTTCAATTATTGAAGGTTCTTGGCGCTATTTAAAAAGTCGCCAATTTAGTAGCTAATTTGGGATACGTTGGATAATTCTGAACCCCTATCCCTTCCATAAATAAAGAAACTTACGTATTATCACTTTTGTGAAAGAGAAATTGTCGCCAAATGTTGAGGTATTCTCTATGAAGCTGATTACTTTTTGGCAGTCTGAAATCAATTTGAATATTATATTTGGCGCTAAATGTACACCATTCCGTAAGGCGTTAAAATAATTTCCAACATTGCGGTATATCATAGCAAATAGTATGGACATGAAAACGAACTATTGATTAGATGTTTGGCGAGAAAATATAGTAACATACTTTGATTGAAAACAGCAATAGGTATAAAGAACAAAATAGTGTTCGTCTGGAAAATAATGCATGACATCTCCGCCTCTACAAATCTAAAGGAGTTCCAAAATATGAAACTGAATCTCATTTGTTTTTAAAATAAAAATTAATCTGTTAATCAAATACCTTTTTTATCCTTCATACTTGAGATAGTTATTGGGAAAACTTCCATTATTGAGGGCTCTTGGCTCGATTTAAAAGATCGCCAAATTTACGGTAGCAAGCAATTCCAACTATCTGCCAGAGAGTTGAGTTGAGACACCAAATACTCGATTGGATTGATGAAAGCCTTCGAAAATGGAGTTTTAAATTGAAATTACAAAGACAGAATCAGGTCTAAAATTGAAATAAAAAAATAACTACCCATCGGATTTTGTTGAAACTGGTCTCTAAACCTTCCCAGTACCAAAAGGAACAAACGGTGAAAATTTCTGCCAAATCTCCCGGGTAGTTTCTGAGATCTTAGGGAACACACACACACACACATTTACCAACATTCATTTTTATATACACTGCTCGACATTGAAAATGCAACACCAAGAAGGAGTGGTCAGAAATTCATGCAAATTTTGCCGTAGACGCACGTCACTGAGTTATGCAAATGATATGAAATGCGCAGCTCTCCGACGCACGTGAAGTAAGATATAAGAGAATGAAGTTGAAAAGTGGGCTATGTTCATGTTGGTTTTTCTGCCAGACTAATTATCGGAGAAATTTGGTTTTTGTCTCGAAGGATACGTGTGATAGGAGGAAATGCCACGCCGTTCTCAACGAAGACACTTCCAGCATATAGACTACTTTACAAGGGGTATGGTGATCGGACTGAGAAGGGGAGGTTGGTCCATACGTCAAATTGCAGCTGATACCCACATGGATGCAAGCACTGTGCATCGGCTGTGTCGGAGATGGTTGGAAAGAGGAAATGTAGCCACATTGAGGGGTGCAGGTGCAGCCAGAGTGACGTCAGACCGCTTGGATCGACGGATTCACCGACAAGCTGTGGCGGACCCGCAAGTCATTTGTACGTCGATTCTGCAGCACGTGCAAGGTACCCTGGATGTTCCTGTGTCGACCAGAACCATTTCCCGTCGACTGGTTGCACGTGGCCTGCAATCACGGCGCCCGCTAAGAAGACTGCCATTGACCTCACAGCACAGACTCCAACGTTTGGGATGGTGCCGGACCAGAGCGACGTGGATGGCAGAATGGCAAACCGTAGTGTTCTCAGATGAATCCCGCTTCTGTTTGTCCAGCGATAGTCATCGCATACGTGTGTGGCGTCGACGTGGAGAAAGATCGAATCCGGCAGTAACTGTGGAACGCCCCACAGCGCGACAACGTGGCATAATGGTTTGGGGCGCTATTGCATACAATTCCGTATCACCTCTAGTTCGTATTCGGGGCACTATGAGGGCCCAACGATATGTAGATAATGTACTGCGGCCGGTGGCAATCCCCTACCTTCAGGGTCTGCCAAATGCAATTTTTCAACAGGATAACGCCCGGCCTCACAGTGCTCGAATCAGCCACCATGCTCTACGAGGTGTACAGATGCTTTCCTGGCCACCATACTCTCCTGACTTGTCACCAATCGAACATGTGTGGGACGTGATTGGACGCCGTTTGCAGAACCTGTCACTGCCTCGTTCAGAGGACGAACTGTGGCAAATGGTTGAAAGGGAATGGAGTGCCATCCCTCAGGACACCATCCGCAGGCTTATTGACTCCATGCCTAGACGTGTTTCTTCGTGCATCGCTGTCCGCGGTGGTCCTACTTCTTACTGAGCCGACGCCGTCCTCGCTCTAAATTTTGCTTATTTATTTTGAAATAAATATCACTCATTGTTCCATGCTGTCTCTGTCTTCTTACCAAATTTCATCAATTTCTGACCACTCCTTCTTGGTGTTGCATTTTCAATGTCGAGCAGTGTATATACAGTGGCTCTCAAAAGTCTTCGTACACCTACAGTTTTCAATGAAATATACCTCTATTCACATGTAAAAAAGAATATTTCAGAATGGGAATTCACGAATAAGAACTATATTATGTTCTCAACTAGGCTGCATGAATGATTTTAATTACACAGTAAAACTTTATTTTTAAAAAATCACTAAACAAAACTTATTAAAACTTTTATTCCACAAAAGTCTTCGTACACTTTGAAAAAAATATCAATATATTATTAAAAATCATAATTTTTGCTTAAATTAATATTTAGTAGGATAGCCTTTAGCATACACAACAGCTCTTAAGCGTCTGGGAATAGATTTCACCAGTTTTTTTGTAATTTCTGAGTCAATTTTCAACCACTCATCCATAATCACCGTTTTTAGTTCATTTTTTGTTCTGATGTCATGTTTTCTGATCCTAACTTCCAATTCTCTCCAAATATGTTCAATTGGATTCAAATCCGGTGATTGAGGTGGTGTTTTCAAAACTTTTGGACAATTATACAGGCACCAGGAGCGAACGTTGAAAGCTGTGTGCTTAGGATCATTGTCCTGATAAAAAACAAAGTTATTGCCAATGCCCAAACTTTGGGCTGATAGTTTCAAATTGTTTTTCAGAATATTTAAATAAACTTGATGATTCATAATTCTATCAATAAAAACCAAATTTCCTAGACCTGATGCTGACATGCACCCCCACACAAGAACACCTCCGCCGCCATGTTTTAATGTTCCAACTAAGTTTTTAGAATTAAGCTCCTCATTTTTCCTTCTCCATACAGTTATGCGTCCATCTGAACCAAAAATATTAAACTTGCTTTCATCTGCAAACAGTACATGTTTCCAATACATTTCGGGCTTGTCCAACATCGATTTTGCGAAGGAAAGTCTGAGCCTCCTGTTTTTCGAGCTAACAAAAAATTTTTTCCGGGCAGAGCGCCCGTTTAACCCAGCTGATCTGAGGATTCTGCGAACAGTTTCTGGTGAAATTGATGTAGAAAACCTTTCATTAAACTCTGTGGAAACTTTTACTGCACTCAAACGTGGGTTTTTGACAAATTTTCTAATTATAAATCTCTGATCACGCTTTGTTAGTTTTGACGGTCTACCTTTCCTTACCTTATTTTCGATCCTATTTTCTTCTTTAAACCGTTTAATCACACACTGCACCGTCGAATGAGTTAGATTAACTAATTTGGCAATACTTCGATATGATTTACCCCGAATATAATGAAAAATAATTAATTTTCGAGTCACGTTAGTTGTTTCTTTACGAGTGCGAGCCATCTTCAAAGAATGTGTAGAATTTTGCGGAGTAAACAAACAAAATTTGATGCCAAACAATTATATTAAATGTTATCTACAAGAAAAAGTAATTAAAAATGTCAGACGATAATTTTAAGTACGAATTTATTCGACATTACTTGGGTGTATGAAGACTTATGTGGCACATTTTTTCTAGGACTCTGTATGTTTGGACCAATATCAAAAAGAAAAATAGTTAATTTTTAAAAACTAAATGATGGGTTTCATTCAGAATAACATAAAAATAGTGTTAAAAAATATTGAAATAAATACTCAAGTTCAATTCCTGGGAATATGGCTTTTTCTACAAATTTTCAAGGTGTACGAACACTTTTGTGAGCCACTGTAGATTAACTATTTACATATCGGCTATTTACAACTCAAGCTGCAACAAAATCAATTCATAAATGTTCCATCAAAAATCAATTGTGTCTAATTGTTCCGTCAATTGTTATTATTTTTATCTCATGTTCCACTTCACTTCAGTTCAGTTAAGTTCAGTTCATTTCATTCAAACCAAGAAAAGGCTAAAAATAACTTGCAGACAATCGGAATCTCAGTTGCAAGAAAGGGAAAAAGAATGAAACAAAACAAGGTATAAAACGTAACCATTGTAACAACATGAAAAGTTGATTTCCGTTGATAAAATAATTCATTTCATCTTTATTTTGAAATTTTATTCTCAAGCTTAACCATTTTAAAATCGTTTGGCTAGCCTTGCTGAAGGTAAGCCTTGAATTTTCGGTATTTTAAAAACAATTATTACACCTCCTCTAATGCTCGTAGAAACTTCAAACTGACATCATTTTTAGCAGAAAATTTCAAGCTTTCGAGTGACATAAGACTTGAAAATATGTATGAAATATTTCCTCTCTATTTTATCGAATTTCCGCTAAGAATTAGAATAGAAAAAGAACGAAATAGAATTTCCGGAAAATCGCTTCGTAGTGCATAACCTCGTGCTACAAACTAATTTTGTGCCAAATGTCATAAAAATCGATCGAACGGTTTTGGCGCTACGCGCGTAACAGACAGACAGAAAGAAGGAAAGACAGACCCACCTTCAGCTTTACTATTAGTAGAGATCAGCCATATAATAGCGGTATCCGTTCACTGTACATGAAATGAAAATATAACTGAAACTTCTTCTCTACCATGTAAATAAAAATTCGTCACTTCTTAAGTAAAGCGACTTTTCCTCCCGTTTTTATTTATTTAATTTTTTTCCCCTCTCTGTGGAACGGTGATTATTTCCAACTGGCAACATATCTAGACAAGCGGCTTTTAAAAGTGACTTAAGTTTTATGAAGGAAATAAATAATAACTCCCCTCATACTAGACAAAGGAGGACCTATTTAAAGAGGAGAGGGCGATGTTTATTTAAATTTCAGACTCAGAGATAATTAATCAAACGTCCCGTCAAAGAAGAAAAGACTTTCTCCGCGTGTTATAACTACGAGAAGACATACCTTCCCATGAAATCAGTAAAGGTACATCCGTTATGCTATGTTGCAAGGACTATTTCTTTTCTTAATTGCATGCACTTGAATAACAATACTGAAGATTTCAAAGCTTTTTTCCGCATTTTTATTAAATAAATGTCAGTCGATGATTCTTAGCTCTGCCGATTTCTCTCATTTGGTGTATTAACATTTTCTTTCCTTTCTTTTCTTTAAAATTTTGATACTTGAGTTTGCGACAACGGACGTCCGAATAAAAGTTTCGTTTTATTTTGCTAGTCTGAGAAGAGAATGATAAAAAAAATCATTGAGTTTTAGAAAAGAAAACCACGTTAATGCTTCGAAGTAAAAACTTAAGTAAGTAAAAGTAAAAATTTAGTAATACTTTAGGAAATTGTAAGTTGTTGGGTTTTTTTCTTTTTCGGCAAAAAAAAAAAGGATTCCTTTCCGTTTCTAAGCAGGTCCCGCAAAACTAATATAGAGCTTCTTTAGAGGGCAAGCTGGCCTATCCGACAAGTTAATGTTGTCCCTGGTTGCTCTGGCCTAAAGTAAGTGATGATAAGTTAAACAAAATACCACATTAAGTAAATCTGAGAGATAACTTATTTCTTAAAATTTGAAAACAGTTTACTAGGAAATGTTTTCTGTCACTAAGCCCATTTTCATATTGCAATTGTTAAAAGTCGGAGTTTACAAAAAGTTTTCATCATACCGACAAAAATAGCCAAACATCGATTAGGCAATACATCTAAAGCTTAGCTGTATTCTACAATGTGACTTGAGTACATATACTTCAATTTTTAGCAAAATGTTCACTAAATATATTGTTGCAATTTTTTTTTACAGTCGAACCCAGTTAAAACAAACTCCAAAAGACCTTTAAAATCAGTTTGTCTTTTCTGTAGTTAGTGTTCTCCAAAGAACAATACACTACAAACAGTAAGCTAGGGGATGGGAAATATAGTTCGTTTTAGTAGCAATTCATTTTAAGCGTTTTCGAACTAACGAGGTACCGCTGTATTGCTTGCTTTGCTACTTACTATTTTTTGGTGTTAGATTTAAAAAGAAACAAATAAAGGGCATTCTACAGAAAACCTGACGTTTCGTCTTGTACGTGAAAGCTCTACATTTTATTTCAAAAGTAATACGTAAAAAATGTAAGAAAAAATATTTTTTGCCCAATAAAAATCCAGCATCATGTGTGATTTCTTTTGGCGGAATTTCTTAATAGATATTGCATGCTTATAATATCTACTTTTCCTCGGAATGGCTTAAGTATACACTAAAAAAACTGCTCGTTTTGGAAGTCAAAAGAATTTGCTTTGTAGAAAAAATATATAAGTGAACAGAAAACGAAAAGATCGGTGTGTCATATAGAAACATCGTGGAAAAGAAAGAATGAGACCATAAAATCGGAGAAGGAGGGAGAAAAAAAAAACTTTCCATTTTTTACCTCCGCTGTGAGCTGGGAGCATTCTTTGCGGCGTGACCCTTGTGATTATCCTCCACATTTTCGGACAGTTGTGACTGCCGGAGTCTGTTTCGGCACATTTCGCGTAAATTGTTTCAAAATGGGAGTGGGCGGAGAGCCATCGCTTTCAGCAACTCGTAACGACGATGGAATGTTTCGCTCAAAACTCAGGTAGAGCCTCGTTGGAGGACAGGTCGCCCTGTCCGACATTTTGGTTCAAATGAGATTTGGTTCAGTGTTGGGCAAATTTCAATTGCATGGACAATAAAAGATTAATCTACTTATCATGGGCGCCCATATGCGAAATTTTAAGGGGGGGCCATATATTTTCCTCATAGTTTACAGTTAAAAGATATATTTTTCTAGGACCATTCCATTTTGAATCAACCAATGTTGGGAGGGGGGGTGCATCACCATTTTTGATTTTGATAGAAATTTGCATATGCATTCTTTTTATTTCCTAGACCTCAAAAATATATATATATATATATATATTTTTAATTTACCCTTTGATATGTATTATCTGTTTTTGTTGTTGGCAACAGGAAAATGGGGCATTTTGATGCTTTGTCTTGTAAACTATAATTTTTTTCTATCAAAAATTTTGACCTCAAACATAGTTCATTGGAAAGCTAAGAAAGCTCTTTTCATATAGGATATCAAGAAATTTCAGATTAAAAAAAAATATTTTTCAAGGTCAAAGTTTGATGAAAATCTCATTTTTTACTACTTTTCAAAATTAAAAAACCCATGAAGGGTTCAGAATAACAAGCCATATTTTTTTATCATATATTCAAACGAAACTGCTGCACAAAAAACAAGAATCCGACCAAAATTGTCAGATTATGTTTGCCGTGTGTATGATAGTGACTGGTGGCTAGGAGAAGTGTTGCAAGTAAAAGTAGTCAATGTTGAAGAACAATACAGAATAAATTATTTTCATCCGAAAGGGCCAGGAACGTCATTTAAAAAAATCAAGTGAGAATGATTAAACTTGGATTCAGTTACAAGACATTTTGAAAATCTTGACTGCATCAGAACTATTGGTGTGCACAAGGAAGAGGTCACACTATCACACCTGTGATGAGCGAACATTTATCAACTCTTCTCTGTGAGACGAAACACTAAAGAAAATAGTTCTACAAGAGAGCGTTAAGAGATTTAGACGATAAAATTTTTAAATTATCTTATAAAAGTGTAAATATGTTACTTCATAACACTTCTTTGTCATTTCTATAATTGAAAACTAGCAATTAAGAATACAATTAAATTTCACTAAAATCTGAGATTAATTACAAAAATAATCGTGTTGCTTCAGTGCAATTATATGAAAATTCAGATGCCCATAGCTGCCAAACGCCTTTGAATAACAAAGCAACTTTTGTTACATTATTTTAACGTAAAAAGTACTTAAGATTCCACCAATAAAATGATTTTTACCTTACCTTCACATGCATTTTTTTTTTAGCGTTGAAATTTTTTTTGAAAATTTGCAACTGTAGGGGGGCATATCTCATAAAATGGGCAAAGTAACAAGCTTTTTTTTTGTATAATAAGTAACCACGCATATGAATATATGATATCAAAATCGGGCTTGTTATTCTAAACCCTTCATGGGTTTTTTAATTTTGAAAAGTAGTAAAAAATGAGATTTTCATCAAACTTTGACCTTGAAAAATATTTTTTTTTTTTTAATCTGAAATTTCTTGATCTATAAAAAACTATCTTTCTTAGGTTTCAATTAGCTATGTTTGAGTTCAAAATCTTTGATGCAAAAAAAGTTATAATTCATACATAAGACTAAGTATCATAAATGCCCCATTATTGCTGTTGCCAACAACAAAAATGGCCTATATGTCAAACGGTATATTTTTTTAATAAAATATATTTTTTATTCAGGTCTGGGAAATTTTCATCAAAATCAAAAATAATGATGCAACAACTTTTTAAAAAAATTTGTTGATTTAAAATGGAATGACCCAACAGCTAGTCCGCAGACATGGGGGAGTTTCCCATGCATATGCGGCGCCGGTTCATCCATGAATCTGCCTTTCTTTTTCTATTGAAGAATGTAGGAAGAGACACAATGTTATAATTCTGAAAGCGATTTCAGTGCAGATTAGAGTTATTACAATTTGGAATTTTTTATAACTTACTCATTAATCGGTGAAGAAAAAAAGTTTTAAATTTTTTCTGAATAAATAGTACTAAAAGCAGAAAAAATACTAATTTCCAAGGGGGGGCTCGAGCCCCCCCTTGCCCCCCCTTATGGGCGCCCATGCTACTTATATTAAAAACTGAGTATCTTTCTAACTATCTTTCTTTCTAACAATCTTTCTTTCTAACTATCTTTCTTTCTTTCTATGTCACGCTTCTTTCTCCTGAACGCCAATGACCTGAAAGTCGAACCATGTACCGATCGATAGGTAATTTTTCAAGCTTCATTAGTTTCAATCTATATAATTATACGATGTTAATTAGCGAAGATATCAATTAATAAGTAGTCAAATTTAAAGCGATTAAGCCTAATAAATGATTAAATATGAAATCCATTCTTGCAAACCGTCGTTGCTATGAAACGGTGATAACAATGATAATGAGAATTTAGAATGAAGGCTTAACTAAATCAAACACGAAACTCATAAGCGGACCACTTACGTAGAATTTTTATCGCTAGCTACTGGTAATATTTTGAAACATTTATTTGTTGAAGAGCCATCTACTTATATTAAAAACTGAGTATCTATGTCTGCTTTTTTCCTTTGAGCGAGCTGAACTTACTGAAACTTTCCTCACCATCTTGAAGGCGTGAAGCATCTCAATAATTCGAATGATTTTTTTTATATAGGAAAAAAGTAAAGGCGTGAAGCGCCTGTAAGCGAGCTGCCTTGGCGGGGAGTAGTTTCTTTAAATTTTTTTCTCACTACTTTCAGGGCACGAAGTGCCCGTGCAACGCCGGGCCACGTGCGTGGTATGTCTTGAAATCGAATGAACATTAAATTATATCAAATAATATAACTTCAGAATGAGGTAAAAGTTAGAGAGGGGGGACGTTATGCATCAACATGCCGCAGGAAGCTAATCTAGCTGCCCTGGCAGCTAGTAATTGATTAATTGTCAAACGTAACCGCAACTAATAATTCATCAATTGTAATTGCGGAAAATTACAATTAACAGTTTATTAATTGTTAGCTGTGGTGGTGACAGTTAACAATTAATTAATTAATTTTGTTAGTTGTAGTTACCTACAATTAACATTTGTTTTGTGAATTTTTATTAAAACTAACTCTTAAAAAAATTAATGGCTTCATAATGTACTGTACAGGCGACGGATCTACATGGGGCGGGGACGGGTACCATATTGCTATCTAACTACTTAAATACACATGTTAGCAACAAATAAAAGATCAATGCAAATAAACACACATATGTGAGTTTATTTTGCATTATACCCACATATGTGCGTATATACTTGCCAAACAAATGCGAAATCAAATAATACTTTAGTCTCTACCCTGTACTCTGCGTTGTACCTATTGATACATAAAGTTAATTGTTAGTTTTAATTGTTTCACAAAACAATTAAAAAAACGATTGCAACTATTTTAATTCTGAGAAACGATTAACGTACAATAATTCAATGAAATCGATTTCAAAATGCAGTTAATAGTTTAATTGCGATTAATTTAATTGCAATTACTTTTTTAATCGATTAAAAAGGTTATTGAAAAAAAAATTGATTAATGCCCAACACTGCTTTGGGTCCAGCTTATTTCAAGACAATTCGTTCAACCCAACTACTAATTTAACCTCAACTTCAAAGTTTCATTTAACTACTTATCATAAGCAATTTATCACACGGATGTTTTCTGGCCGAAGTTGATTAGAGAGTACAAGTCATGGTTGGATTGGGAGCTGGATCGAATGAATGTTTTTATGTGTGATACCAGCTGCACTTGGTGGAAGAGCTATGGACAAAATGGCCGGCTCAGATTCTTGGAGTTGAAAACCTTCGACTCCCGACTCCGACTCTTTTAACCCAAAATCATCCCGACTCCGACTCTGCAGCCCTGGATACGAGCAGTGTCAAGAGTCCTCTTTGTGCACCAAGATGTCGGATAAGTCGGTTATCCTTATAACGTGGCCTAAAACTTAGGGTAACCCAAGTTTGAAACGAAGGGCAAAAAAAAAAAAAAAAAAAAAAAAAAAAAAATGGAGGAGAACATTCAAGTAATTTTTACGAAATAAGGAGGGAAGAAGAGAGAGAGAAAGGGGTAACGTGGCGGGAGGAGAAGGCTGTAGAAAAAAAAAATAAATAAACAAAACAATTCAGCACAAAATGCGTTTCTGCCCTGCCTTACGCGCGTGCATAACCTATGTAGCTGCACTTGGTTTCACGTAAAAGAAGAAAAGGATGAGATTTTAGTCAAAATGAAAAAGCGACTATGAGAACTTTTTTTAAGATAAACTATCAAATACAACTACTTTAAATACTATAAATTTAGTACGTTGTAGAGCCTTTAAAATTTTAATATTAATGAGACAAAAATCATTAATGTTTATAAAAATCTTTTTTTATTCTGAAAAACATCGCAATCATACTGTCATGCTTCTACTTTTGCAAAATAATACTTCTTAATTGCAGATTAAATATAAGCAATATCATTAATTATCCAAATACTTTGGAGTTTATTAATGAATTTATAAAAAAAATTTGAAACATAATTGCAGCTTTGGATCTTTAATGAGCCATGTAGACACATATGTCTCATTTATTTGCACAAAATATACTGAACCAATTTTTACGAAATTTGACATGTTTACGTAGGTATTTAATACTTTAATGCATGAAAAAAATTCCATACTCTGCCAAAAAGCTTATGCTTCTTAGCAAGTTACAATTCTTTCAAATAACAATATCGCACAGTTGTAGCATATAAACGCAAAATCGAGATTGTGGGTAGGGGGTATTCCAATGGATTTGGCATTGAACGATGAAATTTGTTTCTCAACTACGATCAACTTTCTTAAGAAAGTTGTGCCACACAGAGAGATGACGGATGATTTGGAAATGGAAACATCATAAATCATTTTGTAGTAGGTACGATCAGCGAAAACGTACGAGCAGTAAAAACCTTATTGCTCGTGCGTTGTCTCTGATTCTGCCTGTTATAAAGTAAAGTGATCTATTTCCGATCTTCAAAGACGTAACTTAAAACGAGCAGGTTGGTAAAAACAGACATGTGGACTGTCTTGCTTTCACCCCTACCTCAAAATCGTACTTTTCATATATCGTCGCCACCATGCTAAACTAACGAATGTGAAAATAGGCACTTTTCAGAAGAGCCAAAACACTGCATATAACTTACTCCCACCTGCCGTGTTTGATTATTTTCACTTTTTAAACTTTCATAGATATCTTTAAGAGTGAAACTATCGTTCGAAGGTATCATTTTAATTTTAATTATTTGTAAAATTTGAACTTGAAAAACGAACTTACAAAACGAGATTTTTCACATTCGTTAGTTTAGCATGGTGCCGACGATATATACGTTTTTAAATTAAACTTATTTAATGTGTTATTGATTTAGTGACATTTTTTCGGTAGTAAATTTTGATATGCTTCTGGTGTTCGTCAGGGACTTTGTGCTTTGACTACTAAACCAAAAGGCCTCATGGCTAAGGGACAAAGTTGGGTTATGAGTTCTCTGACGTAAGCCACAAGTTGATTCATTTATTTTTTTTTTCCACTTAATTTTCTTTAAATTATTTCTTCCTCTCATTATTATTCTTGCGTGACTGTAGAGTGCAAAAAAAAAAAAAAAAATCCAAAATTTATCTAAGGATGAGCATAGTACTGGTGGTTCAAGTAGTTAAAGCTGAATGCGTTGACAAAAATACAAAAAGTTTGTTAACAGATATTTTAATTTGAAATCTATAAAATGAAAAAAAAAAAATTGCTAAGCTCACGTAGAAAAAAATGACGAAAAATCATCTCAAGCTTAACTTATATTTACGAAATGTTGCGAAGTGAATCAATGATTTAGCAGGCGCTTGTGTTCAATATAGTGGCGTATCTGAGGGGAGGGGGATTTGCTGATTGGTGATTTATTTCCCCCTCCAACCGAAACGCAAAAGTTTGAATTCTGGACATAGAAAACACCTGAAACTAACAATCCCCCCCCCCCAAATTCAACTATATCCCTCCTTCAATTTGTTTTTTCTGGCTACGCCACTGATTCTACAGCAACCGATCTGCAAAATTAACCCGCTATTTTTTAGCATCGCAATTGATTCTTATAGAGAAATCCCGCACCTACGCTGGCTAGTTTCTTGAGTTTTAAGCAAAGGCTGGCGCATACCTGTCTGATCGCTCCAAGAACACCGCCCCGATTCTCCGAAAGTCCCAAGGGCGACCGAAAACCTTGGAGAATTTTTGTTGTTTAGTTCTTGACACTTTCGCTCGGATAATTATGGCACTCACCTCGCCGAATTACGTAACTGGGCGGGGATAGAACCTCTTCTTTTTACCGGGAGAACAATTATTTCTCAATCGGAAAACGTTTCCCGATTTATTCGTAAAGATCTGATAATTTAAACTGAAATAAACCCCACTTGGTACATATTTTATGAAATTGAACTCTAATTGCTATACTTTCTCTCCCTCTTTGGATATATATATATATATATGTGTGTGTGTGTATGTATACAGTGTTGTTCATCTATAGCGAAGCAGTATACAGCGTAACTATGACTACAACGTAATAGCTTTACTTCCTCTTCACGTTTTACAACTTTTGTGCAAACAATGGGGCGAAAACGACAAAGCTGTATTGGTGTGAATTTTTCGAATAAGCTAAAGTGGAGGACACGACGAGAGAGAACTTTACTGAAACCTAGAAATAAAGTTATAGAAAATTTAATAAATATTGAGCAAACTTTAGAGAGAGAGGGAGATTAAAACCTGTGAAGTTAACCATCCTTCTAAGTTGACCACTAAAGTTTTGCACTGTGAGCGATCAACTTACACAGGTTTTACTGTGTGCGTGTGTGTATTATATATCAGAGTTATGGACTCCAGAGACTGCTTTTTGTGCGACTCTAATCTGCCAATGACCAACGATTATTAACCGACGAAAAAACGGAGGAGGTTCTCTATTCGACCGGTATATTTTATTTTTTATGTATGACCACGCATAACTTTTTACTGAATAGACCGATTTTGGTAATTTTTTTTTTGTTGGAAAGGGTACACCTCCCTGGTGGTCCCATGGTCCCCTGATGCGGGGTTTGAGAACGGAACCCTGAAGAAATTGAGGGAAATCTTCAGAATTCCGTTCATGCGCACCCTCTTTGCGCATGAATTGAATTTCAAATTTCACGCGCACACACTTGCGATTTGATGTCCATTAGGTCACAGTAGCTCGCCGATAGAGTGGCCTAGCGGTAAGACGCTGGGCTCTCATTCGCAAGAGCTTAAGTTCGATGCTCGACGGAGTCGGTGGATTTTCAAGCAGCAGAAAAAAAATGCACTGTCTACGTCGAACGATTATGCGGCATGCAAATCGCAGTTTTACTGATAGAACATATTTAGTCCTGAGTACCCCAATTTTTAAAAAAATATATTTTCAGGCTCCCATCACATAAACTTTTAAATTTTAAAATTAGTGATGCACTAATGAATCGGCGGTAAATATTTACTTTGTGGATTAACCTGTAGGCCAGTTTTAGAATCATAATCGGGTAAAAAACTAGTAATTTAAAAATGTTTTAATTAAATCAGCATAGAAATAAATCCTAAAAAGAAAAAAAAAATGTTGTTAGTGGCAATCGCTTAAAATTTTAGACGCTTTAGTAAAGTGAGATGAAGCGTCACGATGGCAACATGACACTATTCCGGGTATACATTTACACTGAAAAGAATGAAATAAAAATAAAATTTTATAAAAAAAAGTAAAACCGACCTCAAAAACGCAGCTGAAAATAGCTCTAAAAAGTAAAAAATAAATTTATTCTTTGAACACCATCGATACTACTTTTAAACATGAGTTTTGAAGTCGGTGCCGAAACAGTTAATAAAATCATTCGTGCCCATTCTTCAGTTACATGTTTCATAATAAAAACAGCCATAAATATTTCATAATCAATTCCAAGTGTTGTTTGAGAGGAAAAATCAATCAAATGGTACAATCAATGGGTACGAATGATTTTATTAACTGTTTCGGCACCGACTTCAAAACTCATGTTTAAAAGTAGTATCGATGGTGTTCAAAGAATAAATTTATTTTTTACTTTTTAGAGCTATTTTCAGCTGCGTTTTTGAGGTCGGTTTTACTTTTTTTTATAAAATTTTATTTTTTTTGAATAATTGTATTGTGATGTATCAGCATGAGAACAATATTAAAAAATACTTGAGCGCTCGTGAACTGATGGCTTACGCTCTAATGTTCGGCATTCATAATAGAGATAAACAATTAGTCCCTTTTGTCTTTTTAAAACAAATATACAGCTTATTACCCAGTTGTACACCATGTTTCCCTCTTTGTTATTTGACTTCAGTAATTGCACCTGAATTATATTATTGCTGATACACGATGTCGCAATAGACAGAGAGCTGGTGTACATAAAATTTTCTGTCATAAGATGCCCAAAATACTTTAGCCAGCCGAACATGAAGCGATTGGTCTGGCAGGTCGAGTAAAAGGCTTAAAGCGGGAGCGGGTAGTCATAGACGACACATTAAAAAACAAATCTCTTATCTCTTCTTGCTAGAATTGAGAACCCATCGCGAGATCAGTCACAAAGGCTTCAATGATAACATCTACCACATCATGGTACCGTAAAATGGGGTGAATCGGTACTTTTCAGCTTTGATTGTAAAAAAAGTAGTTAAAAGATTTTTTTTTTTCAATTCAATTTTTTGTGTAAAAACTTCGGTCTTGCTTTGCTTTTGATATTCCAAGCAAAGACAAAACATTTTGAACAGTTATTATTTATATATATAGGAATTTATGGGTGTTCCGAATCACCCCGCTGATAGGGGTCAATCGGAACACATGTTAAAAATTTTTTTTTTCAATTTAACCTGTAATAGGTCTCACAAACATGAGTAATATTGATGGGGAAGAATAAGAACAGATAGTTACTGTCAAATAAAAGTTTATTTTCTATACCAGTAAACGTTTATGATTTGTCAAAATTCAAAATAATTTTGAACTTATGAAAAATTAAAATTAATTTTAAGAAATGCTTTTGAATTGAAATACAAAGATTTAACATAAATTGAAGTCACTCATGTAGTCCACAAATATGTACTTGTCCTTAAAACCACCAGTTGTTGCTTGTCTTAAGTTTTTCATAACATCTTCTAGGATGAACGCTGCCTTTTTTTTAGTTTCTAGAAATCTCTGGACTTTGGGGATTGTCCTGTAAGATTTTTCAACTTATTCATCACTGCCTGTGTGCTGGATTTCTGACACATAAATTCAGTATGACTTTCTTCCATGTATTTTAAGTAAACAGAAGTCTTCGGGAACAAATTTTTTTTTAAATCAGTAACTTTCTGTCATTCTAAGATCTAGTTGCTCACAAGAAGGGATAAACAGTAATAAATCCTTGTCCTTGTCTTGACTAGAAGAATTGGGGTTAGAATCTTGATTTTTCAAACAGTTTCCTTTAAATAAGTTTGAATTGGAACAACAGAACAAAGTGTTCCGATTCACTCCGCAATTTTTTTTCCTATAGCATTTTTCAGAATTCTTCATTTTTATGACACAATTAAAAAAAAATGTAAATTCTAATGTGGTATTCTGTTGTTCAGATACATGCATAATTGAAACATACCACTCTTAGGTTTCAAATATAAGAAGGTTTGTTCTTACATACGAAGTTTTGCAGTCTATGAAAACGTGATTTTTTCTAGCATTCCTTAGAAGCCAGTAGCGTTGCCAGATTGACAAAAGTAATTTTTTCCTACTCCCTGTGATCTTACCTTTCTAAAAAAAAAATTAATGGCGAAAAATACCCAATAGTATATTTATGAAGAATTTCTTTGTACGGTCGGGAAGTTTTGTTCCGATTGACCCCGCTGTTCCTATACACCCCATTTTACGGAAAAGTTATGCTACCAAGAAATGGTGGGTCACCTGAAATTGGTAATAGAAGACTTCAGTTTCTTTCAGGAAAGAGTGAACGGACAAACGGTTAAAAAGATAAGAAATGAGCGCTGTTATGGTAAGTTGACCTCGGACATTTACAATGCATACCACTTTTTCGGGTGATAGGAAAGGATAGTCAGGAGGATTTAATTGGGTTATTTTCGTCGTCTTTTTGTAAAATATTCAAACTCAAATCCGCGGCAATAACCCTTTCCTATTATCTGAAAAAGATATAAGCATAGTCAATGTCGGAGGTCAACTTACCAAAACAGCACTATAACCCTAATACAAACACACTCAAAATTCCAAAATAAGCTCTCCCAAATGGGCGTGGCCTGATTACCCAAAACGCATAGGAAGCTTGAGCTTTCCCTAAAAAAAATTCAAGGGGCCTAAAAATGACAGAAAACTTGTGATTTAAAATTCTGGTTTCTGTATTTAAATGCATATATAAAGGTAATTATAAATATTAGAACTGGTTTAATAAAACTTTTCTGGAAAGTTTTAAAAGTGAAGCCGCATTTCATATAACATTAATCCCACCACAAGCTATTTTTAAATGTGGGACTTCCCAATTTTTTTACAATGTACTTTTATTATGTTTTATTACTTCTGTGAAGTAATAAATCTAATTTAACATTGAAAGAGAATTGCAACGCAACCATGTGTATTATGTATGAAAATTATACTTATTAGTGGAGGAAGGGGACAGACTCTTAATCTGAATTCTGCTGGGGCAGCTCTTAGAAATGATATGTACTCTTAGCGAGATTTATTTCAATGTCTCAAGAGTATAGAAATAACCCCCTGACCCCTCACCTCAAAAAGCAGGGGGCCTCAAAATGAGACAGAGCTTCCCCTAACTTCACGGCTTAATCGGGCCCTGTAAATGGGGTACTCTTTTGCGTCATCTACGCTAACTCGTCGGGGTCTAAGTTTGATGGAAATGTTCTTAAAATCAAAAATAACTTCAAATATTTGCTTCTTCAAAAAGTAGCCTTACAATTGAACCACGAGAAAAAAAAATGTGTTCCCTCATTTGTCTCCTATTTAAATAGTGGAAGAAAGGACAACTTTTTGTGTATGCAAAAGAAAAGTTTAATTGCTATAAGCTACACATTTCCTACTCTAAATAATCGAAGTGGATGAGCTCTCATACCCATCATAATGAGATTACGAAATATTAAGAGAAA
The DNA here is from genome assembly GCA_038373865.1 of Uloborus plumipes. Taxonomy (NCBI): domain Eukaryota; kingdom Metazoa; phylum Arthropoda; class Arachnida; order Araneae; family Uloboridae; genus Uloborus; species Uloborus plumipes. The sequence goes on along the minus strand of JAXGGA010000196.1, from coordinate 192,894 downwards.
TTAGTCGATGTATACATTTTCTTACACACATTCGATGTTGGTGGTATTCTTGAAACATTCCTTCGTACTTTGTCTTTTTTTTTTTTTTCTTTTCTGTGAAGACGATCGAAGGTCAGAAAGATTTCGTGATCGCCTTCGATCGGGGTGTAAGGAAATTACGAAGCAGGTGCAGCCCTTGATTCATTCGATTCTTTAAAATGCGGCCGCTTATTATATGGAAGCAATCGACGATCTCAACCAACTAGTTCGCCGAAGAGCTGTACTCATTTCGATGCAGCTCATGTTCATCAAGAGCTACCGAATATATTCGTGTATGAGTAAGGTGACTTGCCATCTCGTTTTGAACGGGACGGTCTTGTTTCGGGTAACCTGTCCTGTAGGGTGGTTCACAAACCTATGGCAAAAAAAAAATTTTGTCCTAGAGGTCACGGCGGTAGCTCATTTTTTTACCTTTATCCACCCTAATATACTGCCATAATTTCAACCTCCTACTTAAATAAAAAGACGGTGCTCAAAGCTCAAATAGTTCTCCAGTTTTTGTCAATTTCAAGCGTTTTTCGGTTGAGCGGCAGAAAAAAAATTCCGGTTGTTTTGCTATCATTCTTGCTGATTCTTATGTTCAATGATCCCCTGAATCCTAATATGGCCACCCTTTTCCCCCATTGCTTCCCACTTTTCGAAAATAGCGCCCCCCTCCCCTCCTATTTTTATCAGATTTCGACAATTTCATAGATATTATTTGGAAGAGAAGGAAGCATTATATTTAGCATTAACATTCTTCTATAGGGCTTGAGAGGTGAAAAGTTTAAAATCATAAACAACTTTTCACAAGTTAGGAGGCTCATGGGAGTATTTTCCCCTCCCCTCCTTAAAATATTTAACATATCATCAACAACTCATTTTTTCCAGTTTCAAAATTTTACACTTACTTTCTGATGCAACACAATAATATTGGACTGCCATCTATGACTCCCACGTCCAAAAAATTTTTCAAGTTGTAAAATTTTGTTTAAAACCTTGTAAACATCGCAGGTTACACATGAGTCGCACCGCAGATTTCCTTCAGTAAAGAACCTTTCAGTATTATTTATATTCATTCCAGTTATGTTCGAGCGATTACCGTGAAGGGGGAAACAGAGATCATATTTGGATTCAGTGAGGCATTTTACATAAGAAACAGCAAGAATAGCGTCAGATACATTTGAAGCTCATTTTGTGCCGAGCAGTGTTATTATACTGAAATTTGCTAGAAGTTTTTAATTAAAGCCAAAATATTTAAACTTCTTGCTGTACAATTCAACTTTCTATGTATATTTATACATAGATTTTTTTTTTTTGAGAGAGAGAGAGAGAGAGACCTTTAGTATTGAATATTTTTTTGTCTCAGCAAGGATAAGTACTCAATTTTCTTCAACAGCAGGTAAAAGAAACTGCTTACTGTCCTTATTATTGAAAAAAAATTCTGTTAAATTCTTGAATTATTTGAACATTTTCCTCAGCAACGTTATTCACCATTATTTATTTATTTTAATTTTTTCTTTTAATTCTGTGATTGATATTCTATTTGCAGTTGTTGGGGCGTAGGACGAAGAATGTTAGAAAGTAATCCCTAATATTCATGTTTGGAAAAAATCCAATTGTTCTGTACTACACTTGTTATATTTCACATCTTTATTCTTGTAATAACTTGCTTTTCTTTCAACTAGAATTTGATACGAAAAACTAAGTGAAACTAATTAATTCACCAGAAAGGTGTCACAAGTACTTTAATAAAACTGTCCTAGTTGATATTTCAATTTCCACTTCGTTCATATCTTATAAGGCTTTTTCCAAGTTCAGACATTCCCAGAAGTTTTAATTGCAAATGGAGCATCTATTAATGTCAATATATTTGTTTTACTGTACAAAAACGCACTGAAACTGTAGATAGTGTTGTACCTAGGTTTTTTTCTCTCATAATTAAATGAAAAATTTCTTTCTTATATAGGAACATAAATATTTCGAGGCATATAAGAGACTGGATTTTCTCAGATAGGCTCCCTAATTGACTAATAATAATTCAACTATCCCTTTATAATCAGCAAGAGTGATCATAGATTTATCTATAGATTTATAAAAAGCTTACAATTGAAGTTTCAAACTTGTTAAAGTATTATTTAAGTTGTATGTGCAACATTCTTTTTTTTTTTTTTTTAATTCTTTGCCAAACATTTTTTCGCTTTGAAGTTATTAAAAAGAATAGAACTTGTGAGGAATATGATGGCCAAAGTAAGCATGAAGTGAATATCTTTGCCTAAATTTCAGATTAGTTCTATGCCAGACTAGCTACAATAGTTTATTTTGTGCAATTAGTTTTTATAATTTAATTCATTCTTCTTGTGATACTATTAGCACTATTAGGTTAAAACTTTAAATCTTGTAATTTTTTTCTCTGCATCCCACTACTTTAAAAACATAAAAAACATTTTGCACAGCTCTTCTACAACTCTATTTTGGCAAGAGTAAGTTTTGAAAATCATAGCACAACATGTAGACAAGTACTGCAATCTACATTGTATGCTGCGATCTACTAAATAATAGAGTGTATCAAAGGTGTTGCTATATAGATTTAAACGATTAAGAAACTTTCCAATTGTTTGAACTAATATTTATGCGTTGAAAAATGAGAATAATTGAAAAAAAATAACTTCCAAAAAAATGGTCTCTTTAGTCTGAAAAGCTCAAAAATTGTGAAAATCACGAAAAAGCGTAAAAATGAAGGGTGTTTGAGCACCATCTTCCATTAATAGTAGAGAGCTGAAATTTTAGGGGAGTACTCTTATACATAAATGTAAAAAAAGTAGGGTGCGCCTTGGTCCGTAGCAAAAAAAAATTTTTTTTGAACCACCCTACTGTCCTGGTTTCCCCGCATATAAAATTGCGGGAGTCCCGTTCTCTGAAATGACTGAATGGAACACTGTAAGAATGTTTCAACTGAAAGTCCGATTGAATGGATTCTACTCCAGGCTATTTTTTCAATTTTTACTGACTCTCTCTAAATATATATTTTTTTAGATTTTAGATAATTAGTTCGATTTCATGTATTACTGCGTAGCTACTTCACTTCACGCTCCAGGGTCCTTCGTACCCACTACAACTCGCGGTTTAACTGGGTTGGGACCCTCAAGAGCGCTCTGTTCTTTTGATCTAGAACAAGGGCCGAGCAAACCCTTGGTCCAGTACCAGAGGTATCGTTTCACTTGGAAGACTTTGTGACCACGACCTTATTCAACGTCACCGAGCCACCATTCCATTAGTGACAACGGTAGATCTTTGATCGGCTGGGATCGAACCCGGGACCCTCCGGTTACGAGTGAGACGCCTTTTTAACTTTTTAAATTGCTAGCAACTGTCAGCAAACAGTTTTGCTGCTTAATATTTTCCAAGAGAGGTTTATTTATTTATTTTATAATTATTATTATATTTTTTTATAATAATTATTATTTTTTTTATTTATTTATTTATTTATTTTTTTTTTTGTCTTTGACCTCAGCTATAAAATAGCAAAAAGAAATCAGTCCTTGAAAACAAAAATAAAGCACTAATTAAAGTATGAAGTAGAAAGTAAAGTTGCTGCTTTCAATAAAAATATCATTGTTATTGAATATATTTAAACAGAAACTGGATTTCAGTAAGAAATCAGAAGAATAACACTTCAGGAAATAAAAATATTTTTGAAAAAAAAATTGAACCGACTTCAGAACTTCACTCGGCAAGTACTCTAAAAAGTAAAAAGTAATTTTATTCTTTGAACACATATTGATACTACATTTAAACATAAGTTTTGAAGTCGGTGCAAAAACTCTAAATAGAATCCTACAAAACTATAATTGAACTATAAATATGAATTTCAATGAATCCAGGTTCTTTAATCGCATTATCATGCACTACTTCGACAACCACATATTTATGCAATGGTGCAAATATTCAGCTCTTAATTTCAATGGTTTCTCTGAAAAATGTGGGCAAAATATAGTTAAACATCATTTTACCTATAATTTTTGCACCGACTTCAAAACGTATGTTTAAATGTAGTATCAATGGGTGTTCAAAGAATAAAATTTTTTTTACTTTTTAGAGCACTTGCCGAGTGAAGTTCTGACGTCAATTCAATTTTTTTTTTTTTTCAAAAATATTTTTATTTTATTCTTTTTAGTATAAATGAACTTCAGAAATAAGGTAATGTTTCCATTACGAAACTTCACCTAATTATCTTAAGTAAACTAGCTGCGTGGCCCGGTGTTGCACGGGCTACCTCTGAACAAAATATTAACAAAACTTGAACATTTTGAAAGACTGGGCGTCTTACTAATTGTTTTCCAAAGGTTCTTTTATTTTTGCGTTTCCCCGTGTAATATTTTACTATATATTTATTATATACATATCATAGCCTGATGAGTGATTCCATACCAACTCACCAGAAAAAAGAAAAGTTGGTCGCACGACCAACTCGGATTTTCTTTTAATTTGGCACACATGTTGATCATACAGAGGCATGGAAAAGTCCAACTTGTTAGGTTCCTGCTCCACTTATTTTCTGAGATACATGCCCTCAAAGTTTGTCCGCCACGTCAAAATACTAAAAAAGTGATGTTATTTAATCATTTTTTATAAAAAATCGTACTCATGCAAAATAAAAGTGTTAGATATCTATGGAAACTAGTTACTCCAGGCATTCAGAAAAAAATACTAGAATGTTCATAATGAAAATTGCTAAGGTACAGGGCTCTTTGAAGTTGTAATCACAAAAACTCGATTTTGCCGATTTTGCTAAAATTGAGGAATTTATTCCAAAAAAAGGAAGACATAACCAAAGGTTTACTCACTTTCTGGTAGTGTACAGATGTTTACTATAAATGGTTACACAATGCATAACTTGGATTTCTCACTCCTTCTTGGAAATATTTAAGCTTAAAGATAAGCCATAAGGCAAAAACATGCGTTTTCGGCCATCTTGGCAGCCATTTTTCTCATAAAGGGTGAGCAGTAGAAACTTTAATTTTTTTTTAAAACAAGTCACTGATATGTTAGTTATTCACAGGAAAAGAGTTTACTTTTGGTTATTTCTTCCATTAAGAGATATCCTGCTGACAATATATGCATGTTTTTCGCGACGACCATATGCTTTTGTTCCCCCTCTCATGGACTTAAAATCAATTAAACCAATAAATAATGATATATTTATTAATAGCTGTATTATCTACCCAATATGTCATGAAATTTAATTTATTAAATCATTGAATAATAAATTAGATACCGTAAATCAGGGTTACTTGGACCCACAAGAGGGCTACTTGAGCCCACAGTAAAATGATAAAATCTGGGTTTGGTACTAGCGTAAGAGACTGCAGAGGGCTTCTACCTAGTGGAGAAACGAGGAACTACGTGCAAGTCTTCAACTAGTAGGTACCAAACCTAGATTTTATCATTTTATTGTAGTGGGCTCAAGTAACCCCCTAGGGTCCAAGTAACCCTGATTTACGGTAATTGATGAAAACAAGAAATAGTATTTCCCTGATGCCTGAGCATTATGCATTCATAATTATAAAGCACTAAATACTTTCTTGAGAAATTAATTAACATAAAGGAACTCTAAATATTTATATTATAAGCAATACCCAATCTTGTGATTGGGATACTCCTGTTTTTAATTGCAGAATTTCTTGAATATCACATGAATATCAGGAAAAGAAATGAGGTCTTTTCATTTGATGTAGGATATTTTATGACAAATTTCATTTGATGGGCTACTAACTGAGCATGGTGATAAAGAGCTATTGATTTCAGCATCGAATTCCATTTTACCTTATTATCAGTTAAATATTTACAAAATAATTAAGTAAATAATTTAATATAAAGCCATGCTTGAAGAATTAAAATTAGTGCAACTAATTTATTCCCATACTGATCTTTACAAAATTGACATGTGTTGAGCACTGATAAGAACTGACAAGAATAAGTTTACTCACTAAAATACTAGTTCACAGATACTATAAAGCATACATTCTATTTTCTACAAAATAATACTGCAACAAAGAACAAGGGTATCCTCCTGTTTATAGCCATCAATCAGGAACATCCCAATCACAAGATTGGGCATTGCTTATGAGATAAATATTCGAAGCTCCTTTATTTTAATTGATTTTTCAAGAAATTCTTTAGTACTTACCCCTTTATACCCTTGTTCTTTGTTGCAGTATTATTTTGTAGAAAATAGAATGTATGCTTTAATAGTATCTGTGAACTAGTATTTTAGTGAGTAAACTTATTCTTGTGAGTTCTTATCAGTGCTCAACACATGTCAGTTTTGTAAAGATCAGTATGGGAATTAATTAGTTGCACTAATTTTAATTCTTCAAGCATGGCTTTATATAAAATTATTTATTTAATTATTTTGTAAATATTTAACTGTTAATAAGGTAAAATGGAATTCGATGCTGAAATTAATAGCTATTTATCACCATGCTCAGTTAGTAGCCCATCAAATGAAATTTGTCATAAAATATCCGACATCAAACGAAAAGACCTCATTTCTTTTCCTAATATTCATGTGATATTCAAGAAATTCTGCAATTAAAAACAGGAATATCCCAATCACAAGATTGGGTATTGCTTATAATATAAATATTTAGAGCTCCTTTATGTTAATTAATTTCTCAAGAAAGTATTTAGTGCTTTATAATTATGAATGCATAATGCTCAGGCATCAGATAAATACTATTTCTTGTTTTCATCAATTATCTAATTTATTGTTCAATGATTTAATAAATTAAATTTTATGACATATTAGGTAGATAATACAGCTATTAATAAATATATCATTATTTTTTGGTTTAATTAATTTTAAGTCCATGAGAGGGGGAACAAAACATATGGTCGTCGCGAAAAACATGCATATACTGTCAGCAAGATATCTCTTAATGGAAGAAATAACCAAAAGTAAACTCTTTTCCTGTGAATAGCTAACATATCAGTGGCTTGTTTAAAAAAAAAATTAAAGTTTCTACTGCTCCCCCTTTATGAGAAAAATGGCTGCCAAGATGGCCAAAAACGCATGTTTTTGCCTTATGGCTTATCTTTAAGCTAAAATATTTCCAAGAAGGAGTGAGAAATCCAAGTTATGCATTGTGTAACCATTTATAGTAAACATCTGTACACTACCAGAAAGTGAGTAAACCTTTGGTTATGTTTTCCTTTTTTTTGGAATAAATTCCTCAATTTTAGCAAAATCGGCAAAATCGAGTTTTTGTGATTACAACTTCGAAGAGCCCTGTACCTTAGCAATTTTCATTATGAACATTCTAGTATTTTTTTCTGAATGCCTGGAGTAACTAGTTTCCATAGATATCTAACACTTTTATTTTGCATGAGTACGATTTTTTATAAAAAATGATTAAATAACATCACTTTTTTTAGTATTTTGACGTGGCGGACAAACTTTGAGGGCATGTATCTCAGAAAATAAGTGGAGCAGGAACCTAACAATTTGGACTTTTCCATGTCTCTATATGATCAACATGTGTGCCAAATTAAAAGAAAATCCAAGTCGGTCGTGCGACCCCCATTCGGTGAGTTGGTATGGAATCACTCTGATGTAATTAAAATAGTTTTTTTAATAGATTGAGATCTTATTAACGTGGGTGAAACCGCGGGGCACAGCTATGCCCTCATAAAGGTTTTTGAAGAACCAACTCATATCCATGCAAAGGATTTCCCATTTTTTGTTCTAGTCAAAAATACTACGTACGAGACCGCTAATGAGTTTCACGTTTGATTCAGTTTAGCCTTCATTCATAATGAGGAATCTGCATGGGTCGGGTAATCGCGAACGAACTGTTGATTAATTTCAATAGTCTATTACTTCAAACCCCCAAATATCAACTCGGTTTTTAAAAATCTGCTCAGGATTTTGCAAAATTACAGCTTAAAATCGGCTAAAAACGAAACTAAGTTCACGTGACACAAAAAGGGGAGGAGCTTGCTTCGACGTCAAGGTTCACTTTGAGTTGCGCTACGGCGAAACTGGTTGCGGTAGAAGCGAGGGGGATAGGCGAAAACGACAGGGGAGACCTTGTTGCTTACTGTTGTTTATTAAAAACGAAGAGGCTCTTATTATAATCTTTAGGAGAATATTCAGGGGGAAAGAGAGATGTATATCCTCCTGAATGTACCATTCCGATGCCAGAAATTCCGACGTCAAGATCGGACATTCAATTGTACATCACTTTATTCACAAGTAAATGACTTCGAAGTAAAATTGTTTACTTAATTAAATGAATACCGAGAGCTTCTCGAGCACCTAAAGATATCATGGGCGTAGGGGATATTGGGATGACTACACGAAATTACAGAAAGAGTGTTGAATTCAGATAGCAATAAATGATTTTAATGCAAAAGTTGAAGCAGAACAAAATGGAATAAATCAATTCATGAAAATAAAACATTAACAAACAAGCAATGATAACAATAACCTGCACACGATTATCCTTCGGAAAAATAAAATCATTTCAGTTCGGAGTTTTTTTTTTAAATTTAATTATTACTTTTTTAATTTTAAAGGAGGGATCTAGAGTACCTCCCATATTCATAATTTTTAGTTCAACGTAATGAAAGATTCATCCAAAGAAAACACTTTTTAATGAAAAAGGTGTAAATATGCATACCGGTAAATGGATAAAATGAAAACCGGTCTTGTATGATTAATATACTGTTAAATAAAGTACTGTAAAATATTTTTCACAATAGAACAGTGAAGAACACAAACAGTTTTCAGTTTACTTTTATTTTTATTTATTTTTTTATCGCTCTTGCACCATTCTTGTCTTCTCCTTTTGTGCATTAAAAAAATTGAATTTGGTGTGTTAAATGTTGAAGATTTGCAACAAGATTCAACAAAATAATGGCAGTTCATACTTGGAGCCATCTTGAGAATGCTACCGATGTTATTTTGCAAGGGTCTCCAAACTATGGCCCGCAGCTTTGGGCCAGATTTTAGATGCATACATGAGCTAAGTCTATTGGTAGGTATAATTTAATCTACTGTGAAAATTTATTGTGTATTTATCTTTTGTGAGCTGCTAATATCACATATTACGGTAAAGGCAATATCAATCGTTAAATCATGAATTGACATCAAGTAGTTTAGCTTCTGTTTTCTGTCTTAATCTAACCTTTAAAAATTTCATTATAATTTTTTGTGATTTGTTTCTTTAGAAATTAAGTGTGTTCATTTAATAAAAATAAAAGTAAAAAATATTGATATATCATAGTAAGAAAAAGACATTAGGGAAAATTTCTAAGTCCATAAAAGATTTAATAAGGTTATACAAAATGTTTCTAACAGGTAATAAATGTAATTTTTTTCATAAATAATAATTAATGATGATTAAGTAGGAAATTTTTAATGTTATGGAGTAGGTAGCTTCGGAAATAAACCAATTTGGAATCATTTTTTAAGTAACTTTGATTATTTTAGTTTTTCACCCCAGTGTTTAATGAATGTTAGTTATGATGGTCTAAGAAAAATTCTACATTCTATGAATGGAAACTGAAGAGTAATATAAAACTTGAAGCTTGTTTTTAAATTATAGGAATGGCTCAACGCTTATTTGAAAGTGCAGTTCATAGGCGGCTGGTGCACCAAAAAAGTGGGGGTCAAAAGAAACGTTTGCGTGGGAGGGGGCAGCACCCCTGAAGTCTTTTTTTAAAGAATTTTGTTACATAGATTTTAACACTAATGATTAAATGACCAATTTAAAAAGTAAGAAGTGGCCTTAAAAGTTACGACGGATGGCCACCTTTGACGTACGCCTTCCATTTTCTAAGTTCTACCCTTATGAAATAGCCTGAAAAGAAGTCCATTTTTTAGAATTTGCAGTTTTTACTTCCGTAAAATAAATCAATCCACTGAGTAAAAAAAGAATTTCAATCGATCATTAGTTTTTTATTCTGAAAAAGTGAGGGGGAAGGGCCCTTTTCCTTTTGTAAGTGAGGGGACATCCGCCCCCCTTGTCCCCCTGTACAAGCCGCCCTATGGTGCATCAGTTATTACATATATTTCAACTATTTCTAATACAAAAAATGTACCTGATTCTGAATTACGATGTGTATGATGAGCGATATATCCATTTAGGAGGGGGGAAGGGGGTGGACTGGCCGCGAGCCTTGGGTAATTTTCAAAAGTGGCCCGTGGGCAAAACGTTTGGAGACCCCGGTTCTATTGGGAGCTTACGAGCGAGCGCCCAGGGTGAGAAGGAGTAAAGTGAATTGTGATGTCATCAGCCGGGCATCAGCGGAGATGGGGAAAATAGGGGGCGGGGCTTATCGGGCGGCTTTAAGAATTAATTACAAAATAACTAATCGTCCGATTGAACTGAAATTGGTGTCTATCGTCATGAAATGACCTGAACTTTCATTTAAAAAAATAAAAAAAATGCATGCAGATTCCTCATTCTCATTATCTTAATAACACTGTTTCATATCAACCACGCTTTATAACAATGGATTTCATATTGAATCATTTCGGACAAATCGCTTGAAATTTGAGCAAAAATGAGAAGATTTTTCTCAATTTCTTCAGAATCCCGTTATCAAACTTGATGTGAATTAAAAACAATGAAGCCTGAAAAATGATGAATCTATCGGTACCAGAATTTTCGAAATCGGTTCAGGCGTCTTCGAGTAATCGTATAAATACATAAAAATTTCAAAAAGACCATAGAAATGAATTTCATTATGTAATCTAGAGAAGCCTTACATTCAAAATTGTCATTATTACGATAACTGTGATCCCGATTTCTTTTTCGAACGATTTCTGCAGGTTCCCGTTATCAAACCCGGACCACAAGAAGATGGGACCAATCGAAAAGGAAACCCTTTCGAACAAAAAAAGAATTTTTGAAATCGGTCCAGGCGTCTTCGAGTAATCTTATAACCTACAAAAAAAAAAAAAAATTCTCCGACGAATTGTATAACCTCCTCCTTTGTTGAAGCAACGCCTCCTAAATACTAAATGCCTGCAACTTTCTGGTGTTTAGCACAGAGCAAAATTTCATTCTTGGTTCACGATACACTGTCATCTACCAGAGTTCTTCGAGAAAGAGAAATTAACGATTGGTCCATTCCATTCAAAAATTTAATTCGAATATTGTTTGGATCCATCCCCAATAGCTGCAAAATGCCCTTGGTTCACAATACACTGTCATCTACCGGAGTTCTTCGAAAAATTAACGATTGGTTCATTTCTGAATTTAAATTTAAAAATTATCCAATCAAAAAATAACAACGGCATTATCGGATTGCCGCAAGGTGGCGTTTAAAGTGGAACCCATCTCGATGGTAGCGAAGCAAATGTACTAGGCATTTAGTAATTAGGAGGCGTTGGTTGAAGTCGGTTAAAAATCAATAAAATTTGAAACGAGCACACAATAATCCAATGAGAATTTCCTTCCCTTAAAAAAAAATTTGTATCGTAAAAGTGGATAGTTAACAAAATTTCGTATTTTAGTTAGTCCTTTCACAAATTTTCATTTACTACAAAAATGAACTATAAGACAATTTGATGTAAAAGATGAAAGAACTGTAAAACAATTGTTTCTTCACTTTTAAACACAATGCATCTAAAAGCAAAACAAAAGTTTTAAAATCTCCATTCTGTATGACCGTAGCAAGATTTTTTCACAAAAGATATACAAATTAAAAATGCCCAAAAAATAATCCCCCCCCCCTCCGCCCCACTCAAAAAAAAAGTTTTTAGAAATTTTTTTTCTTTCACAAAATGCCAACCTAAGAATAAAACTTAGATCGACCCCTGCTAACTTTTTAATTATCATTATTTCTCATTGGTTTTGGCATCAATTGAAAAGCGGAAGTAAAACACGGGCATTATGGCAAAAAAAGCAAGTTAAGACAACGCCTCTTAAATACTAAATGCCTAGTACATTTGCTTCGCTACCGTCGAGATGGGTTCCACTTTAAACGCCACCTTGCGGCAATCCGATAATGCCGTTGTTATTTTTTGAATGGATAATTTTTAAATTTAAATTCAGAAATGAACCAATCGTTAATTTTTCGAAGAACTCCGGTAGATGGCAGTGCTATGTGAACCAAGGGCATTTTGCAGCTATTGGCGATAGATCCAAACAATAATCGAATTAAATTTTTTGATTGGTTGATTTTTAAATTTAAATTTAGAAATGAACCAATTGTTAATTTCTCTTTCTCGAAGAATTCAAGTAGATGGCAGTGTATTTTAAACCAAGGCCGAAACTTAGCTCTGAGCTAAAAGACAGAAAGTTGCAGGCATTTAATATTTAGGAGGTGTTGGTTAAGAAAAGTAAGTCTTTAAAAATTGGGTTTCCCGAAAGTCACGTCGTTTAACGTTACAAAGTGCAAATGAAACAAAATCACTGTAAAAATACCATCCTCTCCTTAAAGCATCCGAGAATAGTATCACAATTTTATGACAACGGGAAACGTCAATCTCAAAACATAAAACAGTACGGTAGTCTTAACGCTAAAGTGCCGAGTCTATGAAAGTGTATAAGAAGCATATTCTCGGAAATAAAAACTCCTAAATCAATTCGAAGAGTATCTCAGGTGCCGAATGTGGCAAAATCAACGATGCACGGGGTGCTTCGTAAACCGTTTACGACTCTCAATTCCAAGTTCTTATGTTGGATTGTGTAACGCGCGATACATTGCACTTTGTTTTCGAAAGAAGCAATTTTCAATAAATCAACTCTTATGTGTCGTATGTAGTTATTTATGAACAAGAGCAAAGTTTAAACAAGAAGTTCCGTCCAAAATACAACTAGCCTTTCTTTTACACCAACATTGACAGTCTAGTATCTGATCAATATTCTCTTAATTATCTAAGAGACTCCCAATGTATGTCAAACATATATTATTAGCATTAAATTTTGATTTTTGAAAACAAAATATGCCTCTCTCTTGTGATAAAATAAATATGAAAAAGTAAATGAAAAAATAAAGTAAGAGCAAGTTTTAAACGTTGCAGATTTTTTTTTTCTTCAAAAAACAAAAATAGAAAGCGCGTCAAAATGAATATTTTGTCAAAAAATCGTTCGTAGCTCTTCCTTTTGGATTAAAAGGAAAAACAGGCTCGAATTTTATTTTTAATCCATAACCGACAGTAAAAAATAAATAAAAAATAAAGTTACTTCTTAAATTAAAAAATTAATACTAAAATGCCCTCTTAAATAAATTTTGACCGGAAAAAATTGGAGTTCTTTCTTTATGTTTATAAATATGCCTTTTATTTCCTGTTGGCAAAAATAAAATAACTCAATTAAAACTTCAGCATTAAAATAAAAGCAGATGTTCTCAACTGGTTCTCAACTCTCATTATCTCACAGTAGAAACTAGTGCTGTGGGGTCAGAGTAGGACTGATTTTGGGGGAAAGGAAAGGAGTCGGAGTTGAAGGCTTTAAAATTCTTTAAGAGTAGGAGTAGGTCTTTTTTCCTCCGAGTATGCTTTTGCAATATAGCTGCGGAGTTAGAGTCGGGGTCGAATCGGAAGCCATAAAATTCTTCGAAGTCCGTGGTTGGTACAACAATTTTGGAGCGCCACACCGCACGACGTAATGGTTTAGGAAGCAATTGCATACGATTCCAGACTACCTTTACTTCGTATTCAAGGTTTTATACCGGCCTATGCCCAAAGATACATGAATGATGTGATGACCAATACTCTTCATCAGCAAGATTACGCCCGAATGCACACTGCTCGCGTAAACCAACGTTGTCTACAAGGTGTACATATGCTTCCATGACCACCGATCTCTTCTAAACTTTCACCAATCGAACACATTTGGCACGCCGCGCCGTTTGCAGACCCTGATACCATCGAGTTCAGAACACGAAATTGTGTAGAATAGTTGACAGGGATTAGCCATTCCTCGAGACGCTATACGTACTTTCATTGACTTTATAGTCTATACCTTGACGTGTTGCTTCGTGTATCGCCGTATAATATTATAACCTTGACAGCAAAGTGCAACAAGATTATAAGCATCTTCTGTGCCAAAATATAAAATAGTGCAAATTTAACACCACACGGATAAAGCTCAAAATTATATTCTGAGTCTGTAGTTTGACTTCCTTTCCGATCCACTGAAGCTTAAGCTTCCATTTTAAAATAAGGGTGATTAAGTCAGTTTGCGTCTCGCCAACGCTTAGCGGCACGGTGCTGGTCAAAGATTTTCCTCCATTTCAGCCAAACATAAATAAGCTCAGTCGAGATCAAGCATTAAGTTACCAGAGAGCACACTATCTACTTATATTAAAAACTGAGTATCTTTCTAACTATCTTTCTTTCTATCTATGTCACGCTTATTTCTCCTGCCAATGAACTGAAAGTAGAACCAGGTACCGATAGATAGGTAATTTTTCAAGCTTCATTAGTTTCAATTTATATAATTGTACGATTTTAATTAGCGAAGATATCAATTAATAAGTAGTCAAATTTAAAGCGATTAAGCCTAATCATTGATTAAATATGAAATCCATTGTTGCAAAACGTGGTTGCTATTATTTTGAATAAAGGCTTAACTAAATCAAACACGAAACTCATAAGCGGGCCACTTACGTAGTATTTTTATCGCTAGCTACTTGTAATATTTTGAAACATTCATTTGTTGAAAAGCCATCTAGTCCAGTCATTTGGTCGAAAAAAAGGGGTTTACCTGGAAAGTTTTCCGAAAGTTTTGAAAATTGGTACATTTATAGATTTTGATGTGCTCTTTTCGAATTTCCACTTTGCGACCTCGTATCTTTGCCGCTCGCTCCGCCATTTTGAAAAAATGGCGCCTATAAGCGGTAATCTGACTGCAACTCCTTTCTGACTTATTCTACGACAAAAACATCAATATACGAAATAAACTAGAGAAAATTTCCTACATTTTATGTCATAGAAACTTTTTTGTAAAATCAATAGTTCCGGCGTACGAGCGTAGTTAAGAGTTACTTAAAACGCGTTTTCGCAGAAAAACTCGATTCCACAGTCTTGAGTCAAGGTAAGCTGCGCGGTTTTTTTTAACACTGTTTCCTAGTAATCCTAATTCACATGTAATACATAATTTGGAAATTCAGTGCAATCTTCTCCGTTTGGATATTTCTGATGGATCAGGAGTTGCTGGTTCAACGTCTTCCGTAGTGAGTGAGACGTCAAAAGTTTCTCCGGCATCATCTGTGATGGGATCGTCAAATTCATCGTGAGCTTCTTCCTTTTCTATTTCATCATTCGTTTGCTCTAGAACCGTCTCCGTTTCTTCATCTTTATCACTATCATGTGATGAACTTAGCGAATTCTGACAATTATCACCGGTACAATTAGTACATATAACGGAGCATTTTAAGCCAGCTTTTCTGCATCCACAGGCTTTTTGACATCCTCTTTTGCATTTGCAAGAAATAAGTTTTAATAAGAATTACGGTGCTGGGGGTTCAAGTGTCTTAACAGGAATTAACCCATTCTTATTTCTACGATGAAATGTCTTGAAGGCCTTACTCATGGACGAGGGGTCCAGGAAAGCGTTCTATCCAAGTGGACTTGGGGCATAGCATTCTTGCATAATATTTGTGACCAAGTTGAAAAGTTTTGTTATGATGTTTTTTCCAGTTCTGAGCAACATGTCCAAATGAGAAGCTCGCGGGTTAATCGTGACAATGACGACGTTAAAAAATTGATGGATTGGCTGTGCAACCATCCACCTTTTCCTGAAGTCGACGATATCATGTCACTAAGCACTGAAGTTATAGGAGATGAAAAGATAAACTGTCATATGTCTTATGAAATCGGTTGTACCGGTATTTCTAAAATAATTGGCTGCGATTTCCATACTGTTAAATTTAAACGAAATGACAGAATAAAACCACTTGGTGCTATGAATACAGCAATTCGAATAGAAGATGACATTGTACCTATTAATCCCTTATTAATTTTCCAAAGAATGTGCATTGCAAAAGAATCCGAACAAGAACTTAAAAAGTTCCTCTCATACGAACTTGCCCCATTTCCGTTATCTCTTTTCAATGACGAAGGCATATGAGCAAATGCGTCAAATCTTCTATGTACAAGGAATTCAAAATACATTCTGGAGACATAAATTCTGGAGATACAATGCATGTCATCGACGGAGGGAACCTGCTACACCGAGTCATTTGGCAACAAGGGGAATCTTTTTCAGTTATTTTCTGTAATTACGTTAAATATGTGCAATCAAAATATAGGACCAATGTCATAATCGTATTCGACGGATATCCGGAAGATGCAGCAAGCTGTAGCACCAAATATGCGGAGCGATTTCGACGATCGCGAAAAAAATGCATCCGTAGACATACTTTTTGACGAAACAATGATTCCAACTGTGGTCCAAAGTAAATTTCTGGGAAATGATGCAAACAAAAATCGGCTCATTAAAATGTTGAAAACAAAATTTGAAGCAGAGAATAGTGTGGTCAAACAAGCTATAGAAGATGCGGACACTTTAATTATTAATACTGCAATAAGTGTTTCATCAGCATTTGATTTCGTAATTGTTCTCGGCGAAGATGTAGACCTTATTCTTTTGACAGCTCTATCCAAGAAATCTAACATATATATGCTTAAACCAGGAAAAGGAAAAATTTCACAGCAAATATATTCAACTGACAGTATCATAGATAAGACAGCCGCCGATCATATTTTATTCCTGCACGCCTTTAGTGGCTGTGATACAACAAGTGCCCTTTTCAATTAAGGAAAAATGAAGTTCATTAATGTACTACGAAAAAATCCAAATTTAAGCGAGTTTCTCAAAGCATTCATAAATCCAAACACTGATCCAGAGATTATTTCTGAGGCTGGGGAACACTTCATTCTTGACTTATACGGTTATAGTGAGGTGAAAAGTAAAAAAAGCAAGAAAAATATGACTTTAAACGACTATAGATATAAATGCTTTGTAAAATCAGCATATAAAAGTAAATTCAACATTGCTTCCCTACCTCCAACAGAAGCAGCTGCAAGACAACATTCGTTTCGAACCTATCACCAGATTCAGAAGTGGTGTGGGAATGAAAAAAATCCGGAGCAGTGGGGGTGGAGTAGAAATAAGAATGGGTTAATTCCTGTTAAGACACTTGAACCCCCAGCACCGCAATCCTTATTAAAACTTATTTCTTGCAAATGCAAAAGAGGATGTCAAAAAGCCTGTGGATGCAGAAAAGCTGGCTTAAAATGCTCCGTTATATGTACTAATTGTACGGGTGATAATTGTCAGAATTCACAAAGTTCATCACATGATAGTGATGAAGATGAAGAAACGGAGACGGTTCTAGAGCAAACGAATGATGAAATAGAAAAGGAAGAAGCTCACGATGAATTTGACGATCCCATCGTAGATGATGCCGGAGAAACTTTTGACGTCACACTCACTACGGAAGACGTTGAACCAGCAACTCCTGATCCATCAGAAATATCCAAACGGAGAAGATTGCACTGAATTTCCAAATTATGTATTACATGTGAATTAGGATTACTAGGAAACAGCGTTAAAAAAAACCGCGCAGCTTACCTTGACTCAAGACTGGAATTGAGTGTTTCTGCGAAAACGCGTTTTAAGTAACTCTTAACTGCGCTCGTACGCCGAAACTATTGATTTTACAAAAAAGTTTCTATGACATAAAATGTTGGAAATGTTCTCTAGTTTATTTTGTATATTGATGTTTTTGTCGTAGAATAAGTCAGAAAAGAGTTGTAATCAGATTACCTCTTACAGGCGCCATTTTTTCAAAATGGCGGCGCGAGCGGCAAAGGTACGAGGTCGCAAAGTGGAAATTCGAAAAGAGCACATCAAAATCTATAAATGTCCCAATTTTCAAAACTTCCGGAAAACTTTCCAGGTAAAACTACCAAATGACTGGACTAATCTACTTATATTAAAAACTGTGTATCTATGTCTGCTTCTTTCCCTTGAGCGAGCAGGACTTGCTGTAACTTTCCTCGCCATTTTGAAGGCGCGAAGCATCTCGATAATTCGAATGATTTTTTTGATGCAGGAAAAAAGTGAAGGCGTGAAGCGCCTGTTAGCGAGCAGCCTTGGCGGCGAGTATTTTTTTGAAACATTCTTTACTACTTTAAAGGCACCCGTGCAACGCCGGGCCACGCAGCTAGCTGTTTGGGCATTAGTGGGCCACGTTCGTAGTATGTCTTGAAATCTTATGAAAATTGAATTATATCAAATAATATCACATCAGAATGAGGTAAAAGTTGTGTGGCGGGGGGGGGGGAGATTGTGCATCAACATGCCGCAGGAAGGTAATCTAGCTGCCCTGGCAGCTAGTCTACTTATATTAAAAACTGAGTATCTTTCTAACTATCTTTCTTTCTAACTATCTATCTATGTCACGTTTCTTTCTCCTGAACGCAAATGAATTGAAAGTCGAACCAGGTACCGATAGATAGGTAATTTTCAGGCTTCATTAGTTTTAATTTAAAATTATACGATTTTAATTAACGAAGATATCAATTTATAAGTAGTCAAATTTAAAGCGATTAGGCCTAATAATTGATTAAATATGAAATCCATTGTTTCAAAACGTGGTTGCTACGAAACAGTAATAATATGAGAATTTTGAATGAAGGCTTAACTAAATCAAACATGAAACTCATTAACGGGCCAAGTACGTAGTACTTTTATCGCTAGCTACTTGTAGTTTTCTGAAATATAAATTAGTTGAAATGCCATCTACATATATTAAACTTACTGAAACTTTCCTCACCATCTTGAAGGTGCGAAGTGCCCGTGCAACATCACAATAATTCGAATGATTTTTCGATGCAGGAAAAAAGAAAAGGCGCGAAGGCGCCTCTTAGCAAGCCGCCTTGGCGGGAAGTTGTTTTTTGGAATTTTCCTCACTACTTTCAAGACACGAAGTGCCCGTGCAAAGGCGGGCTACGTGCGTGGTATGTCTTGAAATCTAATGAACATTAAATTATATCAAATAGTATAACATCAGAATGAGGTAAAAGTTAGAGAGGGGGGACGTTATGCATCAACATGCCGCAGGAAGCTAATCTAGCTGCCCTGGCAGCTAGTATCATATTAATATATGTACTCGGAAAGAAGAAATAAATATTATTCAACAAATGGGAAACAAGAGTGGGATAAACGTTTAAAAAAATACTATTTTAAAATCTTGAATTGATTTTTTCGCTGACTGGTACAAACAACATAATCATCACATAAACAAATTCAACGAATCCAGTCCTCAGGTAACTTGGGAATATCGCTCCTGGGCCTTTACCCACTTGAGTGCCTTCTTGCTGGTGGCAGCACTCTGCCCCGAATGTTTTTCCGGACAGCCAAGTCCGGCTTTTCCGGTCCACGTCTTTAGGGGAATCTGAAAAATTCAAATAAGTGAACGTCAGTTTCGAAATAAGAATCATTAGATGAAACTAACATTCAATTATTATTTCTGCAATTACTTAATCTAGCATTGCAGTAATCCAATGGTGTTTAACCTACTACCCACGGGCCATACAAAGTCAGCGATGATCAATGTGGCCCGTTGGAAGGTTCAAGGTTATAAATCTAAAATTTTGCATGCATGAAACCTTTGAAAATACAGTAGTGTGGCAATTAATTGAGAAATGTTCGTTTTTTTCGTTTTATCACACTAAAGCCTGCGAATAAGCACTCAAAATCAGTTTAGAATTTAAATGGCAGTTTATATCGAACTAGTAGATGTTTGTACGTATCTCGTAAGTAGCAGGCACGTAAATTCTTTCGCCAAGTAGTTAGTTTTCGGCAGTATTAGTTGCTCACTTGTTGCTGGAGAAATTAGCGTCATGGATATCAGCCCAGAAACACGTGCTAAAGCAATTGCACTTAAAGAACACACTTCTAAGACGTTAGTAGAAATAGGTACAATATGTGGAGTGAGTACAGCAAGTGTCGGAAGGATATGGTAGCGTTTTCAGACTACAGGAAATTCTGGAATCAACCGTATTGGAAAATGCGGTAGAAAAAGACAAACTTTGGCTCGCGAAAAACTTTTCATCGAATGAGTGTTGTCAACACTCGATTAACTAGTTTTGATATGTCCAAGTTCATGGCAACATCAGGCGTAGATATTGCACCTTCAACAGTGCGATACAGGCTGTTAGAACACGGACGGAAAGCACGTCGACCTTATAAAAAACAACTTCTCACGCCTAGGATGAAGAAAAAAAAGGGTGGAATGAAGACACGAAAGTACAAAACATGGACTGAGAAGGACAAGAAGGGAAAAGGTTCCATTTCCTGACGAAACACATTTTGTGGTTCAAGGATTTAGATCTAAGTTCGTGAGAAGAAGCAAAGGAGAACCGCTCCGTCAGCATCACATCAAAGTATTCTCTGAAAAAGATGTTTGGGTGTTGTTTCAGTGTTTCGGGGACTGAATCTCTTGACCCCATAGGAAGGAGTGATGAATATGAATAGTGCTAGCTATGAAAACATTTTGACCCAAAATGTACTTCCAACCATGGCTGAACTGTGGCAGAAAGGAAATGGCGCTTTCCAATAAGACGGCGCGCCATGTCACACTTCAAAAAGACTTACGAATTTCTGCTGTAAAAACAAACTTACTACACTGGATTGGCCCGGAAACTCACCGGACTTGAAAATTTGTGGGCTATCGTCAAAACACGGCTTCACATATTTGACAGTACAGCGATGGAAAAGCTAATTTTATCTGTTTTCGACATATGGTACAAAGACTCAGAAATCAAAACTATATGTGCCAATCTGGTACATTCCATGCCAAAACGTGTATGTAATGTTATTAAGTCACGAGGAGGTCATATCAGTTATTAGTTTTAAATTTATTCATGGGAAATTTGAATCATTTTTTTTTGTTGAAAATTGCATTTTTCAATTAATTGCCACAGTACTGTACATATTAAAACAAACTTTTTGAGAATTAACAAAATATTGGAGGGGGGGGGGGGTAATTCCCCTATAAGTCTCCCTCCTTGCAACAAATGTTAATACTTTTCATCTCTTTAGATTTTTATAAGAATGTTCTACTGGTCAAAATAATGCTCCCCCCTCTTCTAAATAAATTTAATGACTGAGAAAAAATGGGAGGAGGGGGGGGGGGGCTCTATCTCCAAAGCGGGACAAATGATGTGGAGAAAACTTCGGTCATATTTGGATTCAGGGGTCATTTCACATAAGAATTTGCAAGAATACTTTCAGAAGCAATGTAAAGGGTTTTTTACTGAGCGGTGTTATTAGCGACTTAAGCTGAATAATGGTCATTTGTTGGAGTTTTATACTTCTTATTTCGAATAATTTTTAGAGCTATTTTATAATTTGGATATATAAGACGATAAGTTTTTGCAGAAAATTTGTCGTTTTTGACAACCCGCACTCTGCTTTGCGCACTTTACCCTACTGACAGATCTCCCAATGATCGGCTACAAAGTGCTCTCTATTGAGCCAAAAATTTTCCATGCAGTTTATGATCAACATTTTTGCATAAAAAAAGAGAGAGAGAGAAAGGAAGTCACCCTATTGTGGTGCCCAGACCTGTAGGACCGTGTGTTACTCAGCTCCCGCTACTAATATTTGGAGAATCAGTGTAGGTTTGATTTGAACATAAAATGGATAAACATTGCTACAAATTTAATGCCGCAAGTCTTGAGAGGAGTAACCAGAAAATCCTCTAAGGGTGTCCAAGCTAAAAATAACCAACTCTTTCCACTTGAAAATATGAATAAAAGCAGTCAAATTTCGATTGCAGTGTCGCATAGAAAGTCATAAATAGATAAAATTGATTAGTTGATAAAAATTACTTTAATTTTCATCATAGGAATAAATTTAACTTCAAATGAGGGGGGTTCGGATCAGGGGACCATCATCTTTCTTATGTTATGTAACCATTTTTTTTCCCTCAAAAAGCGACATTTACCAATTTTACGCATTTACGTGTGTATTAAAAAATAAAATAAATAAAAAACAAAAAGTGAATTTTTTGAAGTTTTGTTTATGACAGACAAATATATTCTCACAGTTAGGTTTGGCTTCTGTTTTTTACAGAGCCCCATTAAGGTAGAAGTCGATTTATTTTTTTAATGTACAAATTTGATTGGGCGCGTTTGGTACTGATTTTCAACAAATACGAAATTCTTGAAACAATTTCATACACTTTACTTTTACATTCAACATTGTTTTAAGGACTGGGATTTGCAACTGTGCTTTTCTCGCTAGTCCCCAAATTAGTCACAAGCAAGAGTACCTTCTCAATTTAGCATATATAATTCCCCCTCAAAACAGTAACACTAAGCGCGGGCAAAACTAAAATCTTTTAAATAATCTATATACATAAAAGACTATTTTTGCATGCGTATGTCCGGGGTAATCTTCCAAACTACTGGACCGATTTTAACCATTTTTTCACCGTAGATAGATACAGTAACAGGGAGCAGGATAAGCTATAATTTAATTCTAAAAAACTTAATTTAAAAAAGTTATTATGGAAAACAGTAAATTTTATGTAATTTCCCCATTAAATGATTAAAATTTCAGTCCATTGTTGAAAACATTATTTTGTTGCCTTGCAACAACAATAATTATAGTAATAATCACAATGAAAATTTTGAACCAAGACTTCTCTGGAGTAGGTATGAAATTTATTGCTTTCTTAGGATTTTTATATTCCTCTGTGCCAATAATCGCTAACGGGGTAAAAAAAAAAGGGAATTGATTTTGGCAACACATGGAAAATGGAAAGTGTTTATAGTCAAAAAAATTTCTTAATCACATCAGATGTTTTTACCAATTGAGTTTTCAGAAATGGAGTCACAAGGATAGACTAATAATGGGACTTATTTAACATGCAATATTTGGAAATGGTTGACTTCAGTGCGATTGATACTTTAAATATATATTTATTTTAATACTAGCGGTACCCGCACGGCTTTGTCCGTGGTATAAAATTAAAAGTTCATTTGTAAAATAATTGTTATAGCAGAAAAAATGCTCTATTTTAGTTATAATTCAACTATAATTCCTTCAAAGTATGATATAAAAATCTGATATGGACCCCACACTACTTAATTTTACGTGTAAATTGCTTAGTAGATGCCTTAAGTGCTAAAATAGTGCTTGGAGTGAGCAAGATAACAATTCAAACATTTGTATCCCTAGTTTGCTACGAAACAATGCAAAAAAATGTTTTACAATGATTAATCTCCTACATATCGCCGATTTTAACATCATTCAGTGGATTTTTCGCAAAATATCGCCAATAGCGCCAAATTGAACCAAAAAAAAAAAAAATTTTTTTTTCGCCAAATTGGCGTCAAACACTTGGCGACCAAAAGCTTGGCGACATATCGCCAAGTAATTGCGAATTCATATCACTTTTGTCTGCATTGAAAACACTGATTTACCCCATAAAAGGGGTAAAACACCCCTTGGGGACATTCGAATGCAACCCCAAGGAGAGGTGCACAAAAATAAGCCAAAAGAGAAAATAAGAACAATTTTGTTGCTCACAGAAACCAACAGAAATCTTACCAAAGTTTAAAAGAAGAAGAAAGTTTTCTTTCCTAGCTTTAAAAACAAAACAATACATTTTCCGAAAGGAAACACTTTAAAAAGAACGATGCAATATCGCAATTGATACAATATTTGGTTAATTTGTGCATTAGGTACTCTTTTCTCGCTAAATGGGCGATAGGCGCGCCAAGCGTGGTAACCCTGACTATTTTGCGTAGTTTCTCTCGGAGCTTTCAATTCCGCGAGACACGCAAAAACGCGCCAGTTGGTGACTTTTTGAAAAAGCGCCAAGTATTGTCCCAAAGCACATTTTCACCGGGAAAAAGACAGGGTTGCCAAAGAATTGAAACATAAAAATACTACGCCTGCTCTAAAAAAATATACTACAAAATACTACTGTTTCCAAACGTTGCCAAAATCAATATTGCTGAAATGCGAAATCTGTGAAAATGAAAAAAAAATCCGCCAAATCTTTTAATTGAGTCATTAGTATATTTGAAACAGGGTTGCCAGAAAAATACTACGCTCCTTACTTGGGCGAAAAAAATACTACCGTAGTATCAAAAATACTACGTCTGGCAACGCTGGAAACAGAACGAAACAAAAATAAGTATGAACACGTAACCATGGTAACAACATGAAAAGTTGATTTCCGTTGATCTCTATACTATACTACTAATAATAAAGCTGAAGGTGGTTCTGTCTGTCCTTCTTTCTTTCTTTCTTTCTTTCTGTCTGTCTGTCTGTTACGCGCGTAGCGCCAAAACCGTTCGGTCGATTTTCATGCCACTTGGCACAAAATTAGTTTGTAGCATGTAGTTTTGCACCTCGAAGCGATTTTTCGAAAATTCCATTTCGTTCTTTTTCTATTCGAATTCTTAGCGGAAATTCGATAAAATAGGGAAGAAATATTTCACACACATTTTCAAGTCTTATGTCATTCGAAAGCTTGGAATTTTCTGCACAAAATGAAGTTTTTTTCGAAGTTTCTACGATCATCAGGAGAGCTGTAACAATTGTTTTTAGAATCCCGAAATTCAAGGCTTACCTTCAGTAAAGCAAGCCAAACGATTCTAAAATGGTTGAACTTTAGAATAAAATTTGTTTGAAAAGAGAGATAAAATGAATTATTTTATCAACGGAAATCAATTTTTCATGTTGTTACTATGGTTACGTGTTCATACTTATTTTTGTTTCTTTCTTTTTCCAGGGTTGCCAGCGTCTATCTTCGTAGGCTACGGCCAGACGTAGTATTTTTGATTCTACGGTAGTATTTTTTCGGCCCAAATAAGGAGCGTAGTATGTTTCTGGCAACCCTGTTTCCAATACACTAATGACTTAATTAAAAGATTTGGCGGATTTTTTTTTTTTTTTTTCATTTTCATAGATTTCGCATTTCAGCAACATTGATTTTGGCAACGTTTGGAAACAGTAGTATTTTGTAATATTTTTTTTAGAGGAGGCGTAGTTTTTTTTTGTTCCAATTCTCTGGCAACCCTGTCTTTTTCCCGGTGAAGCGGTGAAGATGCTTTGGGACCCTGCTTGGCGCGTTTTCAAAAAGTCAACTACGCCAAATAGCTAGGGTTACCACGCTTGGCGCGCCTATCGTTCATTTAGCGAGAAAAGGGTACCTAAAGCACAGATTAACGAAATATCGTATCAATTGCGATATTGCATCGTTTTTTTAAAGTGTTTCATTTCGGAAAATGTATTGTTTTGTTTTTTAAGCTAGGAAAGAAAACTTTCTTCTTCTCTTAAACTTTGGTAAGATTTCTGTTGGTTCCTGTTATCAACAAAATTGTTCTTATTTTCTCTTTTGGCTTATTTTTGTCCATCTCCCTTGGGGTTGCATTCGAATGTTCCAAGGGGGTGTTTTACCCCATTTGTCGGGTAAATCAGTGTTTTCAATGCAAGGTGATATGAATTGGTTAACAAAAGTGATATGAATTGGCGCGACCACTTGGCGATATATCGCCAAGCTTTTGATCGCCAAGTATTTGACGCCAATTGGCGAATTTTTTTTTTTTTTTTTGATTTAGGTTCAATTTGGCGCTGTTGGCGATATTTTGCGAAAAATCCACTGAATGATGTTAAAATCGATGATATTTAGGAGATTAATCATTGTAAAACATTTTTTTGCATTGTTTCGTAGCAAACTAGGGATACAAATGTTTGAATTGTTATCTTGCTCACTCCAATCACTATTTTAGCACTTAAGGCATCTACTAAGAAATTTACACGTAAAATTAAGTAGTGTGGGGTCCATATCAGATCTTTATATCACTTTGAAGGAATTATAGTTGAATAAAACTAAAATAGAGCATTTTTTCTGCTATATCAATTATTTTACAAATGAACTTTTAATTTTATACCACGGGCAAAGCCTTTCGGGTACCGCTAGTATAAAAATATTTTTGAAAAAAAAAATTGAACCGACTTCGGAACTTTACTCGGCAAGTGCTCTAAAAAGTAAAAAATAATTTTATTCTTTGAACACCATCGACACTACATTTAAACATAAGTTTTGAAGTCGGCGCAAAAACACAATATAGAATCATACGAAACTATAATTTAACTATATATATAAATTGCAATGAATCCAGGTTCTTTAATTGCATTCGCATACACTACATTGACAACCACATATTTATGTAATGGTACAAATATTCAAATCTTAATTTTCAATGGTTTCTCTGGAAAATGTTGGCAAAATGTAGTTAAACATCATTTCACCTATAGTTTTTGCACCGACTTCAAACTTATGTTTAAATGTAGTGTCGATGGTGTTCAAAGAATAAAATTATTTTTTACTTTTTAGAGCACTTGCCGAGTGAAGTTCCGAAGTCGGTTCAATTTTTTTTTTTCAAAAATATTTTTATTTCATTCTTTTTAGTGCAAATGTACATATGAAATAAGGTAATGTTTCCATTACAAAACTTCACCTAATTTTCTTAAATAAATGCTTCATAAAATAAACTATGTAAGGAAAAAAAAGAGAGAAAGTATCAACGCGTCTAAAATTTTAAACGATTGACACTAAAAAATATAATCCTTGTTATTCTCTAGTATTTATTTGTGTACTAACTTTAATCAAAGGCTAAATATTAACGGCTTTTCAACTAATTTATATTTCAAAACAACACTAGATTCTCGCGGTTCATAAAATTTTACGACGTATTACGTACGTGGTCCGCTAATGAGTTTCATGTTTGCTTCAGTTAAGCCTTCATTCAAAATTTTCATTATCATTATAATAACTGTCTCATATCAATCACGTTTTGTAACAATGAATTTCATATTTAATCATTTTGGACAAATCGCTTTAAATTTGAGCAAAAATTTGGAGATTTTCCTCACTTTCTTCAAAATTCCTTTATCAAACCTTATGTAAATTAAGACTAATAAACCTGAAATATTACGAATCAATTAGTACCTGGTACGACTTTCAGTTCGTTGGAGTTCAATAGAAAAAAGCAGGACATAGAAAGATACTCGGTTTAAAATTTTCAAAAAGACCATAGAAATGAATTTCATTATGCAATCCAGAGAAGCCTAGCGTTCAAAATGGTCATTATTACGATTACTGTGATCCCAATTTCTTTTTCGAAAGATTTCTGTAGGTTCCCGTTATCGAACCCGGACCACGAGAGGATGGGACCAATCGGAAAGAAAGACCTTTCTAACAAAAAAAGAATTTTTGAAATCGGTCCAGGCATCTTCGAGTAATCTTATAACATACAAAAAAAAAAAAAAAAAATTCTCCGACGAATTGTATAACCTCCTCCTTTGTTGAAGTCGGTTAAAAATAATTCATTTCATCTATATTTTCAAACAAATTTTATTCTCGGCTCAACCATTTTAGAATCGTTTGGCTTACTTTACTGAAGAGCCTTGAATTCCGGGATTCTAAAAACAATTATTACAGCTCTTCTAATGATCGTAGAAACTTCGAAAAAACTTCATTTTATGCAGAAAATTTCAAGCTTTCGAATGACATCAGATTTGAAAATGTGTATGAAATATTTCTTCCCTATTTTGTCGAATTTCCGCTAAGAATTCGAATAGAAAAAGAACGAAATGGAATTTTCAAAAAATCGCTTCGAGGTGCAAAACTACATGCTACAAACTAATTTTGTGCCAAGTGGCATGAAAATCGACCGAACGGTTTTGGCGCTACGCGCGTAACAGAAGGAAGGAAGGAAAGACAGACCCACCTTCAGCTTTATTATTAGTAGAGAAGAGATACCAAGCTTATAACAATTCCTATTTACATAAACATTATTTGTAGCTTGCATTTGCATTTAGGGTGTGTAATGCAGTTTTTTTAAGTTATTCAGACAGAAAAATAGCCATTGTTTACAGAAGTAGCCATTTATGTATATATATGTGCACTTTAATGTTGAAAAAATTATGAATGAGTTTCACTGAAACACATATTACGCGGCAGGAACCCGGGCAGAGCCGGGTACCCGGCTAGTTATGCATAATTTAGTTTATTGGTATGAAAAAGCACAAACAGCTACACTCAGTGACATTTGGTTGAAATATTCAGTGTCCCGTTCTGTTACTTCAGGGACGCCGAGAGTCACCTTTGTCAGTTTGATCTCCCCCACAACAAAAGTTTTTAAAAAAATTATACAATTCTGCATCCGAGTATTCCGCATCAAACGGCAAGGCCCCTAGTTTCAGCCTAGGCTGACATTGTCTCTCTTCGGCCAGGTTCAGAAAACGGGACGTTTCAGTAGTTGCGGGGACAGGATAAGTATAAATGACCACCTTATTTTCCTTACGCCACTGTAAAAGCCTCTGGAATCTCAAATACGCGATCGCTCTGCGGACCGCATTCCCCGTTTCGCGAGCGCGGCGCAATCTAGTCCGTGGTTCAGCTCCGGAATTATTGCTAGAAATCAAGTTTCGTAGTAAAAATTTTGACACGAAAGAAAATACCACTTTTTTGCAAAATTATGCTTAGAAATTACGAGAAAAAAAGTTCTGGAACTAACCGCTGCAATTAAGTTCGAAAATTGAAATTAAATGAGGAACTGTATCATCTTTGCGAAGGAATATGCTTCTTTTATCGTTGCATCGTCCAGCAACTCGGAACCAATCATAGACAAGGAAAATGTAAACATGTTGCTCCGCTATAATCTCGTCTACTCGATTTTCCACGTAAAAGCAATGGTTTTGCAGCGGTAAATATGGGTTTGATGAGTTGTAAAATTCATTATAGACGGTAATTTAGAGGGCGAATTTCGTAAAATAACAGACGAAACATGGTCGACAATTTTATTTTACGCTGAACACTAGAATAAATTGAACTGCAGCTCCGGAAAATATATTACGGAACGGTTTCAGTATATTCTGTAGGTTGGCTACTTTTCGGCTTAGCGACATTTTTTTCGACGCCGAGCCGTGCTCACTCGTGGTTTTCTTGAACGGCTGTAAAACTTCAGCTGGTAGTCTGGGAGCAACTGGTTCTCCATGAGAATTTTGTAATATAATTATGAGAGTTACTTTTTCTGAAAGGTATTGGCACCAGGAGTACGAATTCGGATGTAACCAGGGGTGCCCAACACCCCCCAAGCTCAATGGCGCAAATTCCCCCCCAAAAATTTTCACAATCCCCTTATGCTTTTTATAATATTTTTTTACCCTTTTTTTATTATTTTTTAAAATCTTATTTATTTTTTTAATATTATTTATTTATTTTTTAAATTTTATTTATTTATTTTTTAATATTATTTATTTTTTATCGTTACTTATATATTTATTAAAATTATAACTATTATATTTTTTATATATTATTACTTTTTTAAAAGCTCAAATTATGGGCAGATTAGAATCGCTTTTTTTCCCTTCCAGAGATTCCAATCGCATACACACACACAACAAATAAATAAATAAAAATAACAATCAAATTAAGAACATAATTTAAATTTAAAAAATAAATTAATGAATAATTTTCATTTGAAAAAAAAACAGTAATTTAAATTAAAAAATAAATTAATAATTTAAATAAACAAATAAATGAGTTTAAAAAAATCCCCCCCCAAAAAAAAAATTTTAATGGCGCAACTTGCGCCATAATACCCCCCTGTGGGCACCCCTGGATGGCACTCCCAAAAATAGTGCAGGGGGGCGGCTAAAGTTACAAAAAATGGATTCACTAAAATACCCATATCTTCATTATTTCTTCAATTCATTCAATTGATTTGAAATCGGTTCTCACGGCTTAAAATGATTGAATCCAACAGATAACAACATTTTGAAGCATAAACGACTCTATTCAAATTGTTGACAAGTGTTTCGAAGCTGTTAAGAACTCTTTTCTCAATGTAAAAGAGGAGAGTTTATGAATGAAAAGTCATCCGACTCAGGATGTTTTTTTCATTGAATAATGGCTACTTGTAATCAAGTCCGTCATTTGGACAATTATGTGGATTGTCCCCCCCCCCACCACCAAGTTTGGAAAAAAAAATGTGAATGCACATTTTCTAAACGTAATTATCTTTTTACCTATATTATGCATTTAATTTACTTTTTGCCCAAGCCTATAGTTTAGGGGGAGAGGTAAAAATATATCTATATATTTTGGTAAATTTAGCCCTCGCAAGAATTTATTATTATATTTTTTTCCAGTCTGTAAAAAATCCTTCATTTTTTACGCCACTATAGTTAAACCAGGCCTGTCATTTCAATTTTTTTTCCACCGAGGGGGGGGGGATGGGGAAGCCCTTTATTCCGAATTCTTTTCAGGAGCAAGAGTGTGCACAGAAATTTTGGTTGAAGCAAACACGGCTACCCCCCCTCCCCCCACCGTATTGTTTACCAACTGCACATATTTCCTTCTTTATTTAACGATTTTCAATTTACGGTTTGCTTTATTAACATCAGGGTGTGTATTCTCGACCGATTTTTTTTTTTACAAAATGACAGAAAAATTTAAAGATCGAAAATAAAGAGCTTTTTTTTTTTTTTTTGACATAACTATTGACGGACGATCATAGGTTTCTGTCATCTATTCTTCATTTTAAATATATGTATTTACTAGTATTTTACATTATTAGTAAAAGTTTCTTTACCTTTTCGATGACACTTACATTTAATTTGTAGCTTAAAAAAAAAGTCTTGTGTTAAATAATTTTCGTAATTTTTGGATCCGTTTCAGGTGTGGTGACTGGACTAACAGGTGTATTCACCCCCCTTGTTCAAGGCGCCCCTATTCAAGAAAGCATAGAGGAGGGCACAAAATGTTTTACGCTCAAAGTAAATTTGATAGGAAAACAACAAAAAACACACTTATACGTAAAAATGTTTTTACATATAAGTGGGAGCGACAAAAAACAACAAAATTTTTCAAAGAAATGGGGCAGACGGGGGGTAGTTTAACCAACTCTAAACGATGGGTCAGGGCAAAGGGGCAAATTCAATACATATTGTGAAAAAGGTAAATACATACACAAATTTGCATTCACATTTTGTTTCCAAAACTTAGGGGGAGGGGACCCCCACCCGATTGGCCAAATGACGGAATTAATTACAAGGAGCCCCTATTCAATGAAAAAAAACATCCTTAGCCGGTAGACTTTACGTTCATAAACTCTCGTCTTTTACATTGAAAAAAGAGCTCTTAATAGCTTAGAAACACGTGTCAACAATTTGAATTGAGACTTTTATGCCTCAAATTTCTATAAGGTAGATTTAATCATTTTAAGGCTTGAAAACCGGTTATAAATCAAGAAATAATGAAGATATGGGAATTTTAGCGAAGCCATTTGTTGTAACTTTAGTAGCCCCCTGCACTATTTTTGGGGGTGACAACATCCAAATTCGTACTCCTGGTGCAAATACCTTTCAGAAAAACTAACTCTAATAATTGTATCACAAAAACCACACGGAAAAAAAATTTGACCACTTGCTCCTTCATTATGGAACAAAGTTTCGGAGAAAACTTTTTTCTATAGCTTCAATAAACCTAGGGTTGGTGCAATTTTTCTTTTTTTTTTTTTTTTTTTTTTGTGGATAACTCGTCTTGTATATCAGAAATATGGATTATTGATTTTCTATTCAGTTTGTAAGGCAGAAAATGTGAAAAACTGTGTTTATAAAGTACAACTAAATACTACCTTATATTAAAAAAAGATGTTGAAAACAAAATTACTATTACAGTTTGCAAACACAACAATTTCTCAATAAATGTATGCTTAGTTTTATTCCTGTAAGGTTTTATGATAAGATTGTATAGAAAAGATTTTTATTCACACTGAATAGTGAAAACGGAAATATTAAAAGATGTAAATTTCTGTTCATTGTAAATATTCTACAGGATAAATACATTTGTTACGGTTTCTCGATGAACACAAAATAGGATGCTTTATACAAAATAGGATGTTAAGTCCTTGGGGGAAAAATAAAGTCGATTCCTCTGCTCTATGGCAGCTGCTTGCTCTCAAATATTAGTTATCATTTCGGAAATTTATTCGAAGCAGGTTCTTTGATATTTTGAAAAAGTTTTGGCTTTAATTGTAATGTGCTTCGCCCCCGTTCTACTCGGGGGTCTTTTTGCAGTAAATCGTTTGAGAAGTAAGTCTGAATACTAACCTGTGTGAACGAAATTAAATATGAAAATAATAAAATCTGTAGCCCATACTCATTTTTCAAGACATTTAGAAGAACGTAAGAGGATCGTGTTTCTAGAAAATATCTTGAGTTGATTCAAATCGGTTTTAAATGCCGTGATTACTGTGATGTTCTGTGACGAAGTTGATATTTCTGCCTTCTGCGATGTAAGTTCCGCAGCACAGTTCAACACATTTTTGAGAATAATTGGCAATTAATGTGATAAGAATGAATCTTGATCCATGAAGAACTCCAATGATGTATGTTCAAAAACACGATAGCATTTCAAAAACAAAACGAAAAAACACAAACGACGCAGTGCACATAACTCAGACATAACGGTGTAAACATTTGTTGCCAAACGTTAGAATACGAAGCTGTGATGCCAAATTATTATTAAATTTGACATTCTATTAGAACAAAAATTCGTTTTAGTAACTAAGTTTGAAGAATAAAACAAATATTCCTGCATATGACAAGCCAAAACAGGTAATACACAACGCTTTGCTCTTGCACTTAACAGAAGCTACGTAAAATAAACACTGCGTATTACGATCGAATGTTTGTTTACGTTTTCGGCGCTTCCTATTGGCTCATCGGAAGAAAATTCGGTGTAATATCACCTACGCGTTTGTGAAATAGTTCGTTATTTAATGGCACTTTTTTGTACTTGAGAGCAGCGTTTTATTCCAGAACTTTTAATATTCTTCACATTAAACATTTTTTTCGTACACTTCCGTTGTTTTCTTGTGTGTCAAAATTATTTTTTCCAAATGAAACGATATGCCTTACTGTCCCACGGACTAATCTCTTTTGCTCTCCGGGAGAACACGTGCGCCGGGCCCGCGGGCGATCCCGCTCTGGCTACGCACACAGTCCACAGGTGTGCCGATGGCAGACCCACCTATTTCCGGTGGACACGCCTCCCCTTCTCCGCCGCCGAGACAACATTTACAGCTCGTCCCATTTTCCGATTTTTGAATGCTTTATAAGGTTAAAATAGCAACCTGCTCATTTTTTTTCTCCTTTTCAAACGTTTAAATTATCCATAATAATCAACGAGTATGCAACTCTTATGTACTACCCCCATGTGTGTGAATGTATATATATATAGGTCGATTTTTATATTTTTTACTAGCGGTACCCGCACGGCTTTGCCCGTGGTATAAAATTAAACGTTCATTTGTAAAATAATTGATATCGCAGAAAAAATGCTCTATTTTAGTTGTAATTCAACTATAATTCCTTCAAAGTATGATATAAAAATCTAGTATGGACCCCACGCTACTTGTTTTTACTTGTAAATTTCTTAGTAGATGCCTTAAGTGCTAAAATAGTGCTTGGAGTGAGCAAGATAACAGTTCAAACATTTATATCCCTAGTTTGCCACGAAACAATGCAAAAAAAATGTTTTACAATGATTAATCCCCTAAATATCGCCGATTTTAACATCATTCAGTGGATTTTTCGCAAAATATCGCCTATAGCGCCAAATTGAGTCCAAATAAAAAAAAGAAAACAATTTTTTTCTCCAACTTGGTGATATGTCGCCAAAATGGCGGCAAATACTTGGCGACCAAAAGCTTGGCGATATAACGCCAAGTGGTCGTGCCAATTCATATCACTTTTGTCTGCATTGAAATGAACACTGATTTACTCCACAAAAGGGGTAAAACACCCCCTTGGAACATTCGAATGCAACCCCAAGGGCAGATACACAAAAATAAGCCAAAAGAGAAAATAAGAACAATTTTGTTGCTCACAGAAACTAACAGAAATCTTACCAAAGTTTAAAAGAAGAAGAAAGTTTTCTTTCCTAGCTTAAAAAACAAAACAATACATTTTCCGAAATGAAACACTTTAAAAAGAACGATGCAATATCGCAATTGATACGATATTGGGAAAAAAGACAGGGATGCCAGAGAATTGAAACAGAAAAATACTACGCCTCCTCTAAAAAATACTACAAAATACTACTGTTTCCAAACGTTTCCAAAATCAATATTGCTAAAATGCGAAATCTATGCAAATGAAAAAAAAAAACCGCCAAATATTTTAATTAAGTCATTAAAGTATATTGGAAACAGGGTTGCCAGAAAAATACTACGCTCCTTATTTGGGCCGAAAAAATACAACCGTAGTATCAAAAATACTACGTCTGGCAACGCTGGAAAAAGAACGAAACAAAAATAAGTATGAACACGTAACCATGGTAACAACATGAAAAGTTGATTTCCGTTGATAAAATAATTCATTTCATCTCTCTTTTCAAACAAATTTTATCCTGAAGCTATTGCATTTAGAATCGTTTGGCTTGATTTACTGAAGGTAAGCCTTGAATTCCGGGATTCTTAAAACAATTGTTACAGCTCTCCTGATGATCGTAGAAACTTCGAAAAAATGTCATTTTGTGCAGAAAATTTCAAGCTTTCGAATGACATAAGACTTGAAAATGTGTATGAAATATTTCTTCCCTATTTTATCGAATTTCCGCTAAGAATTCGAATAGAAAAAGAACGAAATGGAATTTTCGAAAAATCGCTTCGAGGTGCAAAACTACATGCTACAAACTAATTTTGTGCCAAGTGGCATGAAAATCGACCGAACGGTTTTGGCGCTACGCGCGTAACAGACAGACAGACAGAACCACCTTCAGCTTTATTATTAGTAGAGATAAATCAATATTCATTTAGTTCCCCGCAGGTCCTTGTAAAGGTATAGTAAAGAAATAATTGTACAGTAAGGGCCCTGCTCCACATCAGCGGAAAACGCGACCGAAACGAAAGGCAGAAACCGAAAATCCGGGTACTTTCCATAGGAACACCATTTAATCCATTTTACGTTTCTGCTTTATTTTACGTTTCTGCTTTACGTCAATGTGGAGCGTAAAGCAGAAAAATAAAGCAGAAACGTAAAATGGATCACATAGCCCCCCCCCCGTTCCTATGGAAAGTACCCGGATTTTCGGTTTCTGCCTTCGGTTTCGGTCGCATTTTACGCTGATGTGGAGCAGGGCATCAGCGTAAAACGCGACCGAATCCGGGTACTTTCCATAGGAACGCTATGTAATCCATTTTATGTTTCTGCTTTTTTTGTCTGCTTTAAGTCAATGTGGAGCAGGACCCTAAGACTCGTTCAAGAAAAGATATTATGATATCGTATGCTATTTATGCTCTCCGCTGGGCAGGAGAGATTGTATTATTTGTACAATTTCTATATTTTAACCCTTTCAAGCAGAACTCTTGTATAGCGTATCCTTGTTCTCAATCGTACCTTTTATGTATTTATATATCGAAAAAGTACTCCATTAGCTGTTCGGAGCCACACTCCGGGCATTTTAGTAGACAACGTTTTTAAGTGAATTCTCATAAAAAAATCTGGTATGGACCCCACACTACTTCCTTTTACGTGTAAATTTCTTATTAGTTGCCTTAAGTGCTAAAAAAAGTGCTTGGAGTGAGCAAGGTAACAATTCAAATATTTACTCCCCTAATCTGCCACGAAACAATGCAAAAAATATTTTACAATGGTTAATTTTCTAAATATTGCTGATTTTAATATCATTCAGTGAATTTTTCGCAAAATATCGCCAATAGCGCCAAGTTGAACCCAAATTCAAAAAATAATTTTTTCGCCAAATTTGTCGCCAACTTGGAGATATGTCGCCAAGTTGGCGTCAAACACTTGGCGACCAAAAGCTTGGCGACATATCGCCAAGTGGTCGCGCCAATTCATATCACTTGAGTCTGCATTGAAATTAACACTGATTTACCCCAAAAAAGGGGTAAAACACCCCCTTGGAAACATTCAAATGCAACCACAAGGGGAGGTGCACAACTAGACCATCCTCAGAGCCTACATACCAAGCTAGAAGCTTCGACGGCATATAGTTTTTGAGTTATGCGACCCACATACATACATACGCACACACGTACATACAGACGTCACGAGAAAACTCGTCGTAATTAACTCGGGGGTGGTTGAAAAGGATTTTTCGGCTGCTTATATGTTGTTAGGTACATATGCACGTGCTGACAGGCCGAAAAAACTACTGAACATTCATTCGGGGGTGAGCAAAATCAAAATTTAGACTCAAATTTGAGTGATTTTTTTTTCGCGATCACAATACTTCCTTTACTACGTAAAAGGAAGTAAAAATACCTGGAAACATAGAAATGCAGAGCAGATTCCACCCGTACTTAAAGTATTAACCCTTTGAGGGCCACAAGCTCCAAAGTAGAATACTTATTAACTTTGCCATATTAGCAAAAATAAAGGGGTATATACTTTTAACATTGCCATTTAAAATTTGATAAAAGAGAGAAACAAAAAAAAAAAGATGAGTGGGCTCTTCTTTTACTTTTTTTTCCCTTGGCTAATATGAAGATTGCGATGTCACACAGACATGGGAAAAATATAATTTGCAAATTATTTGTACTCAAACTATAAAATGAATTTGAATGAAAAAAGGTATATAAAGTTTGTCCCAGAAAGTTTCGCACAGTTTTACAGAGTAATTTTGAGTTCTATCTTATTGAATACTACATTATCTGTTTTTAAATGAAAAGATTGGACTTTCAATAAGTATTTTACAATTATTATTTTGCAAGGGAATCTTTATGAAAAAAAAAAATGACATCGAAACGTGAAGAAGATCTAAAATGTTGGTCGATTGAATAGAAAATAGGAAAAAAATCACACAATGTGCTAGTAAAAGTGATTTTCACTCATTCGCTGGGATTCAGAGAAAAAAGCTTTTTTCACAAGCTAAAAAAGCTAAAATTCGGCCCTAAATGACTTGTCTGGCCGGGAATTAGTCAATGAGTGGTGATAAAAGAAAACTTTGTTCCGTGAGGGCACAATTAATTTAATTCTCTTTGAACTACGCTTAGTGAATGTTGTTGGGTTCTTGTTAAACGGAGACTTCGAAAAGCTGGGGGACGAAATTTTACAGTTTTTAAGAAATTATGGTATAAAGGTGAGCAAAGATACAGAATACAGAAAAATGAACAAAATTAGACAACAATTTGAAGCGGTAAGAACTGTATTAACGTAGTGTAACGAGTCCGTAGCACCTTCAACTTTCTTCAAATGAGCATTCCAATCTTGAGGAAGTAACTATAAATTTATTTACAAGTATTTACACTATTTACAATATGAGCAGGAAACAATTGCTAAACATCCAGCAATTAGGTAGCAAACAGTACACTGTTCTCTCAACAGTAACTCAGCACCACGTATCTAACGTGAACAGTAATTAAGCAATTACAAAAGCAAAACAAACATCCGCCCAAGCGAATAAAAACGAGTCACCAGATAAAATCTGAAAAGAACTGACTGACTTGTGTTCAAGGCCAGCTATTTATACACGAAACGATTTCCCGCCAACATTCTAGTAAAATCTGGAGTATTCTGTTTATTCATAACTTGAAATAATCCATTGAGAAAGTTCTCGCAATAAAAAGAAAAAGAAAACACTCCGAGCAAAAAATGTCTTCACGCTTATTAAATGCAGGGCAAGTGTAAAAACTACAAAACGTTACAGGGCCGGTATACAAGTGATAAAAGTGATATCTTCAGATACTTTTGCAACATGACGTCAGATAAAACCAAAACTAATGAAAATGATGCAAGGCAGGAAAAACAACAACTATTTACAAGATTTGTAACAGTAGTTTCATTTACAATTAACTTTACTAAAAAATAACATTATAAAGCATTAATTTACTTCTTTCTTTTTTTTTTTCAATTGGAGGGATTCAGTCCTTAAAACCCACCCGTTGGAGGACCTGTCAGCCAACCAGTGAAAACTTCTCTCTCGAGTGGTGTCTTCGAAGGCTGAAATTGACCAGCAGACTCACCGCAGACGAGGGAATATTTTTGTAATGAGTTACCTGCCCCGCGGCCGGTGGATTTTAACGCTCGTTTTTGATCGCCCTTAATGCCGATCGCCACGCAAGGACGATACCGGGAAAACAGTTCCAAGGATGTCTGGCGGGACGTCAGATTAATGATGATTGCAGGGAAGTTTAAAGCATGCCAGACGATAAGACAATAACATGCCTTCCACCGGGTTCTGGAAAAACAAAAGAAGGCAGACACGAAAGAGGACCGTGTGAGAAA
The DNA here is from genome assembly GCA_038373865.1 of Uloborus plumipes. Classification (NCBI taxonomy): domain Eukaryota; kingdom Metazoa; phylum Arthropoda; class Arachnida; order Araneae; family Uloboridae; genus Uloborus; species Uloborus plumipes. The sequence continues at coordinate 154,561 of JAXGGA010000196.1, read as the reverse complement.
ATCGAATCAAGCTAGCCGACTTTCGGGCCCAGCGTTGGAAAATGACCGCAGGGCAAAAATTAATCGGAATACCAAACAATAGTTAGCTCGTAGGATGTTTGCACAGGGCATAGGTGCGGGCACCTTTAATCATCTGCATAAATATGTTGGAAGAATGAATAAAATAGAAACGAGGAAAAAATTATGCATGGAAATATAAAAATGAAACAATAAAAATTTGAAGTTCGAAAGAACAAAAAATACATATTGTATATACTGGAGACAGAGGAACAAATTTATCAAATATCTTATTTATATAGTAAACTCCTGTTAATTAGTAGGCTTATCCTCATTGATGAAAGTATTTTGTATCAAGAGTTATCTAAAAAATTGAAACTCTAAGTGATCCATGGAATTTGTTTCGCTACAAAGAGTTGTTCCAATTATTCTAGTTGTCGAACGAGTTCCGTCTCGAGCAGTTTTTTACGGACGTCAAAGTCATGCTAAAATTGGAATGATTTGGGAATTGTTTGGTACAAACAAATACAACATTTTTTTTAATGACTCAAAAAGGTAAAAATCTGCACAACTTAGAAATGCTATGATTTTCAATAACTACCTTATGAGAATACCCTCGCACCAAAGTACAACTGTGCAAAATTTGGCGAACATCCGATCTAAAAAGTAAACTAGGATAAAAAACACACATTGCAACAGACAAATGCACATAATCTCTCTGATTTATTAATTTCTAGATTATTTATAATAATTATCAATGATCCAGTCGTTTCATAAAAATTACATTGCAGCTCTTAAATTAAGATAAATCACCAAAAAAGGAACATTATGCATCGGATAAAATGCATAAATTTTACGTACTCAAAGTACAAAATTTACCATGCGCATGCTTAACAGAATATAGAATTATTGAAAGAGTCATTGACTAGCTATTTACTGCAACGCTAATAAATTACAACGAATAACCTCTTCAACCAGTCTGAAAAATACGAACTGTGTCAAGTATCGATGGTTTGATGCGCAGAGAGAGCACATGGGGCATAGGTCTAGGGCAGCAAATCTGCACCTAACGTTTTTTAAAACTGGAGTGACTTTATACCATTTTATAACAAGATGCAAATATTAGATCCAAAAAAAGAAAAATCTCCACACAGATTTAACCACTTTCCCGAATATTCCTAAGTTAAAATATCTTACTGCATTACTTCGTGGGAAAAATGAGGAGGCAACAAATTAAGCTCATACCAGGCGCAGATCCAGTTGGGGGTCATGTATACGAAATATAGCATAAAACTGCAGTTTTGGAGACTAATATTACGAAAAATTTGCCAAACTCCCCCATTTTCGCACAAAAATTGCACTTCGATCCCCACCCCCTTTAAGAAAGGGATGACCCTCTTCTTAACTAGAAGCTGGATCCGCCCTTGGCTCACGCTCAGTGTAATCAGTCATAGTCAGGTCCTGTTGATCCATCGTTGGCGAAACAAAAATGAAGCCACCTTTGAATGCAGGTTAAATTTGCAAGAGTCTGAGAGGAAGGCCCGAAACAGATCGAGAATGGATCCGACTGCCACGATCCCTCAGAGAACGGTCTCGGTCTCAGATCTTACGCGCAATGCTTTTTTGTGTGGCTGACAAACAGTCATCACAGACTGGCAGACGTCGAAAGACTATTAATTAGCAACAGGAGAGCTCTTGATGCCAGACGGAAGCATCATCAACATTCCAGCGGGAATATTCCCTTTTCCAGGAATAGGACACCAGAAGATTGCAGACAAAGACCTCTTCTCAATGTTGTCCACAAGTGTTTTCCATAAGTCTCCTTCGACGGGAAAGTGGAAAAAAAGAAAGAAAAGGAGAAAAAAAGAGAGACAGGCACTTGGTTCGTGCCTCCGCATTTTGGTTTGCCTCCAGAGACGTGCCACAGATGGCGGTGCAACAATTATCTAGCCGCCGAATCAATCTAAAAACACACACAACCCCGAGAAAAGATTAATGATGTTCAGAGGAGGCGAATCTCGACTCTTTACCACTTTTGAGAAGGCGGGAGAGTCCATTTCTCAGCCGCAGAGAGGGTGGGGGGAGACTTAATGACGCGTTAACACTCTGTTAACCATTGGAAGTGTATAATTTTCTCATTAACCGAGCCGGAATAGGCTCGACACCTTCTCTCCTGACAATCGTGATAGATGATCTGGAGAATAGGAACAATGTAGCTTTTAAAGCCGAAGAAAAGGTTGCACCGACACAGCTAACAGATACAATTGGCAGCAACCACTGTTCTCTCTCATTTTTCTGGCGCGGGACACGACGTCTTTTTAACTTTCCATTTTAACACACTTCTTGCGATATACTGATAGTCTTACGTCCCATCCCTTTTTGTTACTCAGAAGCAAGAAAATTACGTAATTATTGTGGCGTAATGCACTCTATTGAAAATTATAATGTATTCAGTATATAAATGGAGAGCTTATCGAGCCACCAAATGAATCCGGAATAACAGTTCCATTTTGGCTTCCACTGTTTTCAATTTCAAGCTTTCAATTCATTGAAATATTTGCACACTAAATAAAATGATGATTAAAAACAGGAACAATTTTTAATCAATTGATAGACAGAATAATTATAATATATATTTACAGTTACATTGAAGATTCCGTTAGAAGAAAGCATTTTGGCAACTAAACCAGGGTTGGCAAAGGTGGGCCCAGCCCAGAAAAACCCGCCCGGGTTTTTCTGGGCGGGTCCACCAACAAAAACCCACCCGGGTTTTTGTTAATTTCTAAGTGATCAACAAATATAGTCAATAATAATATCTCATCTAAATTATACATAAAAAATAAGTAAGAAATCAGGTTCATTTGAGATAATTTTTCTTAGAGTAATTATTTATTTTATAAAATAATTATTATTTCTTCAATTTTCAAGTCATCGTCCAGAAAATTTTTCTACCTATGATACTACTTTTTGTTGCAAAACACTTATTATTATTTATTTTTTTTTTCACACCAAATTTCAAATTTTAAAAATAAATTGGAAATGAACCATTGATAAACTTCTTGTAGAAGGAAAAAAATGCCTAGTTAATGTTTTATGATAATTTTGATTCAACACAAAATTGAATAAATTAATTTTGATTTGTAGGTCTCGAAATTGAAATTTTTGTATGGAATAGTTGCTGCTGCAAATTTTGCTTTTATTCTGGAGCAAGAAAAATTAAGTTTTGCTCTTCATTTCTTCTAACCCTATTGCATTTAGATGATTTTCAAGTGCTATGTTATAGATGTACCATACCACTGACTTTGATTAAAAAAAAACAAAGAAAATGCGTCCCCATGCAATTTATTACTACTAAAATATTATGACAAGCATTTATTAATAAATTTATAATTCTTGCAAAGCTCTAATGTTAACCTAGTTTTTTCTAAAGATTATTTCAAAAAAAAAAAATCGATCAAGAGTCCCCCCCTCCCCCATCTGAAATTAATCAGTTTTGGTTTTGAAAATAGGAGGGGGGGGAGTTAGACACTTCTCTTATCTCAGGCACACACCTATCATTGAGATATGCCTTATAAGAAACATGCAAATGACATGACTAGACGTGACGCAGGCTACTTAAATTGATACTATTAAAAAATTAAAACTATTTGCACTTGTTTATTAATAGAAATAATCATAATTTCTCATTAAGTTTTTGAAACTTTCACACCCTAAATATTCCTGTATTTGTAGGAAAGCCCATTTGCAACAGTTCTTCTATTTTGCAAAAAACAAGTGATAAAAGTTTATAGCTGAAACCATTGTCCAAAGCTTCTTAAATATACACATTAAATATTACAATTCGGTTGATGATATTATTAATTGATATTGTTAATAATATTAATTATTAATCCATTAAAATTGATTAAATGCGATTCAGAACTTTAACTTAATGAATATATTTTTATATGAATGAATGCATACATTATATATCAATACCCGCATAAGAGATAAAATTTAACATACAAAAACCCAGAAAAACCCGCAAATACCCAGAAAAACCCACAAATACCCACAAAAACCCACAAAAACCCGGGTGGGTTGGGTTTTTGTAGAAAAACCCGGGTTTTTGCCAACCCTGAACTAAACTCTATTGTCTTGTTATCCAATCGGCAAAACATCGCGTTTAGTCAACCTATGGTCAACACCATGGATGCACCTCCTGAAGGGAAAGCCTCCAGATTGCCTCTCGAGGAAGCAAATCCTCAACTCTATTTAGTAAGCCGAAAACCATTGCTTCAACTTTGCCAGCTTAGTTAATTAAATCAAAGCTCCGAATAAAGGCAACTAATGAATTAATTGACAGTGCATACTTGTTTATTAAAAAATAAAAAGTTTGTTCTGTACTAAAAACTAACTAAAAATAAAATTGTTAAAACTAAAAAAATATAAACTTCAATAGGGGTCATTCCACGTCAAGTGATCCAAAATCTGAGAAAAATTTTACCTTACATTTTTGTATTTCTTTCACATTTGGCTCATCAATTGTACCCCTTGAGGTAATCAAAAGTCTCAATTTTTGGATTTTTATCTCTATTATTTTTTCATTTATGAGACTTTGAACTTTGAAAAAACCCTCGTTTTTCCATGGATAAGGGTACATAAAAGGGACCATAACTCGGCACCAAATATAGATAGAACGATTTGGTAAATGGCATTTTAAAGTACGTTAGTTGCCGCTTAATCGGATATGCAACATGACTAATTTGATAAAAATTTTCTTTTTCAAAAAATGAAATTTAAATTTCAAATTTAAATTTCTCGAAAAACATATAATGAATTTTTTTGAAAAAATTCTCAAAAATTCTTGTGTATTTCATCTATGTTTGTACAAATTTTTAGATTGGGATCTCAATGGGATCATATTTTTTTGAATTTTTGAATAAAACTGTATAGGAAAAAAATGATATTTTTTAGATTCTATTTATTTAAATACTAAGTTCTCTTGCTCGTGATGGTCTAAAAAGTAGTAAACAAACATGAATATGTTTAAAGTGAGCTGGCATGAGCTTATAGATTTGTCAGGTTCACCCCCTACCCCTTTCTTCCCCGCACAACCACTCTTTTTTAATTCAAAACTGTTCAAAATGTTTAAAAAAAAACAAAAACTCTTTGATACAAAATGAATAGTAAACTTATTTAAAGTGGGGAAATGGGTTTCCTAATAACTAGACGAAGTATCCCCCTCCCCACCCAAATATACCATTAACACTATACTAATATGACGTCTAACCTGGGGATTGAGTTGAGGATTATTTTCACCCTAGGTATATATATTGTTTTTCAGACGAAGTGTTTCTTTTCGATCCGAACTTCAAAGTGTACTTCCATTCAATATCTGAAATTTAACTGTATGATTCATTTCATCTTCTACCCCAGCACCAATCTTCAATTTTGAAGGGAGGAAATAAATGGGTCGCCAAAATATCATAGCAAACAGCAAAATAGCACTGTTTCGCCTTGTTCTCATCGTTTTTTCTATTCTTTTCGCACAAAACTGAAAATAAATCAAAATATCAGATCATATGTCTGTGTCCCCATAACTATCTTTCCACATTATATAGTGTGCAGCTGTTATTTAATTTTTTTAATCGTTTGTGTTCTTTTTCATTTTGTTGTAAAGGAAAGTATTGCAGCAAGATATATCTATATATATATATATATTAAACAAACACTGCTTTTTTGAGCACAATCTCACATATTGTTTAACTTCTTTACAGATTGCCCCCCCCCCCCCCCCGCCTTACTCTACCTTTCCACTCCAAACTTTTATTTTTTTTTATCATCTCGCCTAGCCCCATTTCAAAGCCTTAGTCTCTACTGATGTCTGGTAGTGTTTCAGTTTGTTCTGTTTGTTACTCTTTCCTATTAGCTCATGAGCTTTGTCCAATAAGAGAAAGGAAAGGCAGTGATGGGGACTGACATATAACTTGACACTTTAATTTCTTTTCAGTTTTATGTAAAAATAAAGGGAAAACATTATGAGAACAAGGGGAAACAGTGCTATTTTGCTGTTTGCTATGATCTTGGGGCGAACCATTTATTCCCTCCCTTCAAAATTGAAGATTGGTGCTGGAGGAGGGGATGAAATGAACCATAAGTTTAAATTCAGATTTTGAATGGAATTACACTTTGTGAAGTTCGGATTGAAAACGAAACACTTCGTCTGAAAAACAATATATACCTAGGGGGAAAATAGTCCTCAAATCAATCCCCAGGTGAGACGTCATATTGGTATAGCGTTAATGGTATATTTGGGTGGGGGAAGGGTTGTACTTTGCCTTGTTATAAGGAAGCCCATTTATCAACTTTAAACAAGTTTACTGTTCATTTTGTATGAAAGGAGCTTTTTTTTAGCATTTTAAACAGTTTGGGGGGAAAATGGTTGTGTCAGGAAGGAAGGGAGGGGGAGCTGACCAATCTACAAGTTAATGCTAGCTCACTTACCTAGAGTAAAAATAATAATCAATTCAATCCCCAGGTTAGACGTCATAATAGTACAGCGTTAATGGTATATTTGGGTGGAGGAGGGGGATACTTCGTCTAGTTATAAGGAAACTCATTTACCAACTTTAAAAAAGTTTAATATTCATTTTGTATCAAAGAATTTTTTTTTAAACATTTTGAACAGTTTTGAAGTAAAAAAGAGTGGTTGTGCGGGGGAGGAAGGGGGGAGGGGGTGAACCTGACAAATCTATAAGCTCATGCTAGCTCACTTTAAACATATTCATGTTTTTTCACTACTTTTTAGACCATCACAAGCAAGAGAACTTAGTATTTAAATAAATAGAATCTAAAAAATATCATTTTTTTCCTATACAGTTTTATTCAAAAATTCAAAAAAATATGATCCCATTGAGATCCCAATCTAAAAATTTGTACAAACATAGATGAAATACACAAGAATTTTTGAGAATTTTTTCAAAAAAATTCATTATATGTTTTTCGAGAAATTTAAATTTGAAATTTAAATTTCATTTTTTGAAAAAGAAAATTTTTATCAAATTAGTCATGTTGCATATCAAATTAAGCGGCAACTAACGTACTTTAAAATGCCATTTACCAAATTGTTCTATCTATATTTGGTGCCGAGTTATGGTCCCTTTTATGTTCCCTTATCCATGGAAAAACGAGGGTTTTTCCAAAGTTCAAAGTCTCATAAATGAAAAAATAATAGAGATAAAAATCCAAAAATTGAGACTTTTGATTACCTCAAGGGGTACAATTGATGAGCCAAATGTGAAAGAAATACAAAAATGTAAGGTAAAAAACGTTGGATCACTTGACATGGAATGACCCATAGCAGAGACGACAGACTCGCGTTATTATCAACTCAGCTTGTTGATACTGTCAAAATTTTGCACAACCGCTGTTGATGGATCTACTGACAGAGTACATATTTAGAAGATATAAATATAATCCCATACTAAAACTGAACAGAAAAATTGATATAATAATAAAGTTTTATTAGTTTAAAATACATATACGTATCTAAAGTATAAAAAAACTATGATTATTAAACATAAAAAGGGTTTTTCAATTTTGAGGGGTGTTTTAATATTTTTAAATTTTACTCAGATATTTTCCCTAATCGTGACTGTTATATTTATTTGTTTAACAAAAAGAAATTTTTTTTATGAATTAGTAATAATGCTTAAAAGAAAAATAAAAAACATTTTCTATCATGATTATTTTGAACTAAAAACAAATACTATTCCTCACTCTTATTATTTTAAAACAAAATGAAAATAGATGTTTTTTTTGTTTTTTTGCGTGTGGGGGGAAAAGAAGGGGGGGGGGTGAGGGAATAATCAAAATGTTCAACTACACATAAACTACAAAAGCAAACATATCTTTCTAAATAGCAGATTCGATTAAATTATGTCTACTACTCCACCTATACTTAAATGAATTTTTACATTTTTAACAGCTTTTTCTAAGTTCCCGACTTTTAATATATTGAAGAGACATTTATGAATTACACAAATGCAAAAAATAAAATAAAACAATTTGGTATAGACCCCACACTACTTCCTTTTACGTGTAAATTTCTTAGTAGATGTCTTAAATGTTAAAATAGTGCTAGAGTAAGCAATAAAACAATTCAAACATTTAGACCCCTAGTTTGCCACGAAACAATGCAAAATGTTTTACAATGATTAGTTTTCTAAATATCGTCGATTTTAACATCATTCAGTGGATTTTTCGCAAAACATCGCCAATAGCGCTAAATTGAACCCAAATTAAACAAAATAATTTTTTCGCCAAATTTGTCGCCAACTTAGTGACATTTTGCCAAGTTGGCGTCAAACATTTGGCGACCAAAAGCTAGGCGATATATCTCCAAGTGGTCGCGCCAGTTCACATCACTTGTCTGCATTGAAATTAACACTGATTTACCCCCAAAAAGGGGTAAAACACTCCCTTGGGAACTTTCAAATGCAACCACAAGGGGAGGTGCACAGCTAGACATTCCTCAGAGACTACATACCAAACTAGAAGCTTCTGCGGCATATAGTTTTTGAGTTATGCGACATACATACATACATACGCACATACATACGTACATACGTCACGAGAAAACTCGTCGTAAGTAACTCGGGGGTGGTCGAAAAATATTTTTCGGCTGGTAATATGTTAGGAGGAACATATGCGCCTGCTGTCAGGTCGAAAAAACTACTGAACATTCATTCGGGAGTGAGCAAAGTCAAAATTTAGGCCCAAATTTGAGTGAAATTTTTTTTCGCGATCACAATACTTCCTTTACTACGTAAAAGGAAGTAAAAAGGGGCCTCGGCGGCTCAGAGCTTCGCCTCGAAATGAAGAGGTCGCGAGTTCGCTTCCCTACAGTATCTTGGGTGTTATTTCCTCTTTTCGTGCTGTAAATCTTTCTTGTGTTGTCATACATGTTAATAAAGAAGTCCAACCTCTAGAGGGAATATCTTGATAGTGGTTAATACGACACTATTACACGACAACAACAACAAAATAGAAAGAATAAATGTACAGATTTATCGAAAAGTAACTTTCTCTCTTTTAAAACTTTTTGGTTTATCTTTTAAGAAAAGGAGACAATGACTACTAATAGTATTTTTTAAGAAATGTATTTGAACTTATTGTCTCTTATTTTCCTTAATCTTTTCTTTCTAACATAACTAGAAAACACTTAAATGGTAGAATTGAAACTTGTGTCTTAACTTCCATTCTCCTTTTTAGCAAAAAGATACTGAGTGATTACATTTAAAAGATAAATTTAAAAGTTGCACAAATTATTTCATCTATCCATCAGCGGTTTTACTTTACTATATTGAGAATTTGAAATTAACAGGAAGTTTTCTATCAGATTACTCTTACATATTTCCCGTAGTTTATTATGTCATTTTAATTTTGAAGTTTTCGTATAAACAATCTTCGTTAAAATTGTGTTTATGAAGAAAAGTAAAAAACTCTTTAATTCACGAAATTTCAGGCATATATTGAAAACCATTAGAAAATGCATTATTTATAGGAACTGAACTAATCTTAGTTTTAGCTATTTCTTTAATCCTCTGTAGAACATCGTTATAGCACACACCTCGGTACCGAAGTTTTGAAGACAGTTATCATCAATATTGGCGCCCAAAACCTACAATCTGCGGGCCATTTGAGGCCCGAGATCCTTGTGGCCCTTTGTTATGTTCAATGTTACGGATCAAAAACTAAGTAACTTTTCAAAACAACCCATCATCTTGATTCAGTATTAAGGAATGATTGTTGCAAATTCGGAGCCTATGAGTAAGAAATTAGTTTCCAAACTACTGCTTAAAAACTTGTGGTACGCGAAAACTAATCAATAATGCCGGACATAAAAAACAAATAAACCAAATCATGTCATAAAAAGTTTTTTCCTACAATTCATAAAAATTATTTTAATTAGGTAATTAAAAAACTTGAATACCGCACGGTTAAAATGTTAATAAGTGCAGTCGATTCTAAAATATCCGGCAACCAATATCATTTAGTCCAAGAACTAGCAACGTTTTCGAGTGACAATTTTAAGACGTCTGGCTCTTTAATATAGGGTTATCCCATAGTGACTAACAAACATTCAAAGCTGATTTTGTAACTGTTTTTAATTAACTCAAAGGATAAAAAGTATTTTTTAATTTATTCTGGTGGATTTACAATGTACATGGTATCTATGTATCACTTTTGCTAAGAATTTAGAACAAAATTACTGACAGTAGATATTTTTTCAACCAAAATAGCAGCGTGACTAACGTAACATTTTTGCAACCCTGAAAATGAATGCAACCCTGAAATTGAGGCAAAAATGTCTCAAAGCTAAGCAAGTGTTAAAAATTGAATGATATATTTGAAAAATGTGTAAAGTTGGCTTTTAAAAACATAAAACATATTTATTAAAGCTTAATTTTTTTTAGTCTTAAGTGTCACTTTTAATCAAGATGGAGTGTGACTAACGTAACGTGACTAGAGTAACCATCGAATAACAAGCAGTAAACACACTACAAACTATTTATTATGGCTCATCTCAGTGATAATTACAATACTTTTTCAAGTTTTTTTTTACTTCTTATGTTGTATGATTTTTATTTATTTATTTATTTTTTGACTTTTTTCACTTCGGTATTTTTTTTTCTTCGGCTGAGGTTGACATTTCTATGGAATGACCCTATATCTTTCCCTATGCTCTTCTAAGCAGCATGACGGGTGTCTGGATTCCCAGAGGGGTTGCGTTTTTTACTGCGCATCACACTTGTGCTGGAAAAAATAGTGAATTTTAAGTCATTTTAGTAGAAATGAGTACTTTCGAGGGTTTTGCAAGTGCATATAAGATCACTCTCACAAATGACTCCCCAAAGGTAGTCCTTCACCATATGCTCATTATAAGTTCACTGCTTAGCTTAGTGAAGTTCAGACTGCCACATAATTGGAATAAAGTCCTGGTGAAAGCTCTCTTCTTGCTCCGCGAAATTGGCCCCCATGCTCTCTTTAAGTTAAGTGCACTGTTAAAAAAATTTCTGAAATTTTACGGTAAAAGTTACTGGCATCCATGTTGCCAGTAACTTTTACCATAAAATATTTTTTTACTGTAAAATTTTACGAAAGAGAAAACGAGAATAAAAAGCGCGAGATACGAACGACAAGGATCGAACCCGGGACCCAATATTTACACACCGCTTAACTCTCCACGGTACCAGATGAGACACATCAGGAGAGCGGAATTAGGGTGTCATTTGCATCTCACAGTAAGTCACGTGGTGATCAATTGGCGCTGCAATCGCAATTTTTTTATCGGTACAATTCACTGTAAAAATGTTCTGCACGGTAAACGCTACATTTTACAGTAACATTTACCATACAAGCTTCCTGAATTTTTAACAGTGTGGGCATTAAAGATGTTTACTTTGAGCATCCTTCAGACCATTTTGCTGTAATTTCAAAACAGTAGTTCATTCAATTCAAGTTTTAATCTTTATGATTTCCATAGAAGCTTTTAACTACTTTAACAAAACTGATACACGCCTCATTCTCCTTTGCTCTGAGAAGCTGAAGAAAACTCTTAACACTTAACAGTTTTCTGTATTTGAGGCCCTACAAAAGCACGAGCTTCGGCTTTTTCTCCAGAAAGATTTGGTTACAGATGTTGCAGATAGATGCTACAGATTATTTGCCCAAAACTTCCATAAATTGATTCATGAGTCTAAGTTTTAAGCCGAAAGGTGGCATTATAACCTTTCGAGAGCATGCAAGAGCCTCCCCTTAAATATTGTGCTTCGCCACAATGAGCTCAGTACGTTAGTCAATTTAGTCACTAGTAGTGAACTTGAATGCCTTTTCAATGCCACAAACAAAGAGTTTTTCACTTTTAAACTTTTACATTTCATCAGAAAAAAATATATTTAAAAAATGTTGCAACAAAACACTTGAATTAAAGGTAAAAGTTGGCAGCTATATAAATACAACCGTGACAGCTACAAAAGTGAAGTTTCAGAAGTGTAACTAATCTTCTTTACAAACTTACTGATCAATCAAACAGAAACAATGCTAACAAAACAGAAACAGAACTTTTTTTTTAATCAGTTTCAAACGGTAGTTAAATTTAAAATACATTTTTTTTTTAATTTACTACAGCATATTACAACAACCTACAATTTTTTTCTCTTGGAACACGACGGAGGACAAGCAAACAAAAGGACATGTCCTCCCAAAGTCAGATTTTCGGAGACTGGAACTCGCGGTAACCCTGAATGTGTAAAACAAGACAAAAAATTTAACTCAGCAAAAGTATGATTAACGAGCGAGGAGTTTAAGTGAAGTAGCACCACTATTTTTAACCACCTCCGACAACCCTCCCCTATTACTAAAATAAACAAACAAAAAAAGTAGCCTTTTTTTTTTTTCCTTTTTGGAAGTAGGTTTTATCTTGAACTGTGGAAAGGGATAAAAGAAATGCCCGCATGACACAAAAAGGAAAGCCAATAATTTCGTCTAGACGAATCAATGATGCCACATAAAAAGATCAAACGCCAGGGAGAAAATGAAGACTTTTTTTTTTTTTTTTTTTTTTTTAACCATCGATAGTCGGGAGAAAGATCACTTGTCAACAATGATAAATGAGTTTTAAATAGCTATCATTACTTTCGTAACAAATAGGAAATAAAGCGGAGTCTTTCTTGGATGGAACACGCTCAATAATCGCTTAATAACTTCCGACTGATAAACAGCACAGGATTCATTCAAGTTGCTTTTCTTTTTCAACCTCTCTTTTGAGAAAAAAATAATCTTTTTTTTAATTAAAACTGGATTTGAAGAATGGCGGGTTTATTGAGCGATGGAAACCAATACGTGATATGACTGCGTTTATTCCCTCCATCTCATGGTCACAAGAAAAGAACTTCGACTTCTAACTCTTATCGAAAAAGATTCAAACTAAAGTGAATTCAATAGATTTTTTTTTATTACTTATCGTTCGCTTAATGCAAGTAACTTACTGTTTTTCTTACATTTGATTTGTTTTCGTAAGGAAAAACTGGAACGATTTTGCTGAAATTTCCTCGGTTGCCCTTTCAAAATGTTCACAAGCAAAATAAAAAATAATATATGATTTATTAGCATCCTCTTTTCAACCCTTTAAAAGAAATGCTGATAGCTAATAATTGGCTGGTGATTTTCACAAATGCCGCAGAAGAGAAGAATATTGCTTTTTATGGAACAGAAATATTAGAGAAATTTGTAGACATAATTAAAGTCGAAAGACATAGAAATGAATTTAATTGGGCTACTATTCACAAAAGTGCCAGCGTTCTAGCGGAGCCCCCGTGATGGTAAACGAAATACAGCTCCGCTAGCATAGCTGCTGTAGGATTGTAGAAGAACATATATCTTTGGTTGAGGAAACAGGACTCTAAATATTTCGGACATAGTGCTCCAGTAAATGGCCCAGGGAAAGAAATTGAAGCTTCAGTTTCACGATTTATGGAAAAAAAAAATTCTATTGATAAAGAACAAAAAATCAATCGGTTGTGATGGCACATCAGTTAACACTGGAAAATCAAATGGTGCTATTAGACTTCCAGAAAAGTCTTTAGAACCCTCACTACAAGCTGTGGTATGTTTTCTTCATTTAATGAATTACCACTTAGAAAGTTAACGGTGGTTCTTGATAGGCCGACTACTGGACAAAATTCTTTTAGTTGACCTATTGAAGAATTCTTACAATATTGCTAAGATCTAGCAGTCATGTAAGAAAATAGAACGCCCGAAGTTGATGTCAAAGAATTGAGTCAAAAATACTTATGGGATGTGTCTAAAGCTGTAATGTCTGGCAAATGTTCTCAAAATTTAGCAGAAAGGAACCCTGCAAGCTTTTCCCATGCAAGATGGCTCACGATGGCAAACAGTTTTGAGGCGAAAAATCGCAACTAGTGATCCAACTTCAGAGTTAAATAAACTAGCAGAATTTATAATAAAGGTTTGTACTCTGCTTTTTCACAATCGAATCTCAGCATAAAATTTTCATGCATCTAAGGATTTTTTTAAGATCATAGATTGCAGCAAGTATTCGGATACACATCTCCAGAATGTTATCCATTCCACATTGTAAAGAAGCTATCTTGCATGGGAAAAGCTTGCAGGGTTCCTTTCTGCTAAATTTTGAGAACATTTGCCAGACATTACAGCTTTAGACACATCCCATAAGTATTTTTGACTCAATTCTTTGACATCAACTTCGGGTAAAACGCGTTCTATTTTCTAAAAGTTCATGACTGATAGATCTTAGCAATATTGTAAGAATTCTCCAATAGATCAACTAAAAGAATTTTGTCCAGTAGTCGGCCTATCAAGAGCCACCGTTAACTTTCTAAGTGGTAATTCATTAAATGAAGAAAACATACCACGGCTTGTAGTGAGGGTTCTAAAGACTTTTCTGGAAGTCTAATAGCACCATTTGATTTTCCAGTGTTAACTGATGTGCCATCACAACCGATTGCTTTTTTGTTCTTTATCAATAGAACTTTTTATTTCCATAAATCGTGAAACTGAAGTTTCAATTTCTTTCCCTGGGCCATTTACTGGAGCACTATGTCCGAAATATTTAGAGTCCTGTTTCCTCAACCAAAGATATATGTTCTTCTACAATCCTACAGCAGCTATGCTAGCGGAGCTGTATTTCGTTTACCATCACGGGGGCCCCGCTAGAACGCTGGCACTGTGTGACGAGGGGCTTAGATTATGTTAATAGTGCCTGGTGTTGTTCTTGCCATCATTTTTCTGGATTCCAAAGCCTCTGCTTCCTGTTTATAATGTTCAATTGTGCAATATTGAAAATGAATTAATTTGATTTGGAAGAAGAGGCTTTGAAATCCAGAAAAATGATGGCAAGAACAACACCAGGCACTCAGAGTCTTCATTGTGTAATGCCATTAAACAGGAATCAGAAGCAAGTGAATGCATATTCATTTTCAACACTATAAGGATCGAACGTACTACAACTGTCAAAGGCGATCTTGATTGCCCAGAAATGGTTGGATTCTTGATCTGCAGGTATAATGGATATTGGTGGCTAAGGTGCGTCTTAGACACAGATGAAGAAAATCAAGCTGTTGCAGCCTTATGTGGACCCTCAAATTCTATCTACTATCCAGACTTTGAAAATGTTGTCAATGTGCCCATAAGTGCTATTATTTCGAAAGTAGACCCTAGTAGAAACGGAAAAGGAATTATTTATAACCTCTCAAAACAAGACGTGGAATAAGCCAACCGTCACTTGTAAATAACCTTTCGCAGTTTGCAATATTTCTGTATTATATATCCTCAGGAGCCATAGGCATTGCAAAAAAGTGGTAAGAGTGTAAAAAGTCGATTCCATTTTTCATCCAGATCACATTGCTGTCCCATTCTGCAAATTTTACCGCATATACACTACATTAGGAAGTAATATATATATTTTTTTCAGATTTTTAAAAAGTGCACTTTTTGAAATATTCAAGATCAAATAATGCTTTTGGTGACCTTGAAATATTAACATCACGAAACCTTGTCAAATTATATATCATTTGAAAGCTTGTTTAAAGAGCTTTACAATGACATATAACAAAAGACTCTAGCTGCAATACAAGCTGAGAAAATTGAATCTTTGTACGTTCAAAATTTCACTTTTTTCTATTTTTTGCGTTTTTTAAGCGGTCTCACACAAAAAACTAACAGCTAAAAAAAATTTTAAAAATCAGTTTTTTGTATCACTTTATAGAGGTAATCAACCCTATAATTTTTTTTGAAATTGGTGATGGTCAAGTTTTGAGGCTTGTTGATTTCACATGGAATGACCCTGTTTCCTCAACCAAAGGTGTTTGTTCTTCTACAATCCTGTAGCAGCTACGCTAGCGGAGCTGTATTTCGTTTACCATCACGGAGGCTCCGATAGAACGCGGGCACTGTGTGACAAGGGGCTTAGATTCTGCTTTATATTATTTTACTTTTTACTTCACATAAATCACAGATGATTCCCAGTTTCAAGTGTTAATTCAGTTAGATTCCACATTCATAAACAAGTTTCTAACCAAGCCGCATGGTCTTGTAAAATGCTAGTTTTGGTGAAAATTACCGAAGTTTAGAATAAATGTGGGAGATCTAAATGTTGTTTAATATACTCTTTTTCAAACCCAATTTTGTCCTCCGACTTTGCTATGTACATTTTTCAACTTGAATTATTTTTAACATTTATTCTTAATATTTAAAAAAAAAATGAGAAAAAAGTAATATTTTTGAAGAAATTCAAATTTCGGGCCGCGTGCGGCACACCTAAACAGTCTCTGATTAGACTGAAATTTTTTGTGGAATATGTGGGTAGGTTGGGGCAACTTTTTATCAATTTAGTAAATTGAATTTCGAAAAAAAGTTTTTTTCGATACAACCTACTATACAACCCATTTTACGGTAATTCGTTTTAAGCGATTTCGAATTAACGAGGTTCGACGAATTAAATTGTAATCTCGTTTTTTTAGCCATAATGCTGTATAAACCTATCCTCCCCTACGTCGAGGCCATGACTGGGTGCTTCCGAGAAGTGTAACTTCTCTCTGAAAAGGGCAGCGTAGAGGGGAGAGGTTGTTTATTTGGCAATGTCAATGCGCTGACAGAGAAAAACCATTTACAGATTTGCTTTTTTTTTAAAGAAATTTTACAAGCAAGGATCTTAGAGCCAGACAGAGCTGCTACTGAGTTCTACTGCTGATAATCTTTAAATTAATTTAAAAAAACTAAAAAATACGCTTTTAGATGCACTTATAATGCATCATCATGTAATATAGTATTATACTTTGTATATAATATATTTTAGCCTTCAGTATTAATAATTGTACTAAATATATTACTTTTATATTCGCAAAGAACGTGAATTTTATCTCTTATTCAGAGTTACATACAAACTAAAACACTTAAACGCATTAATGTGCAATAATATCTGTGGCTTGGTTCTAAAAGGGCCTGAGTCAAAAATGTTAGTTTCGAGAAAAAGGCGATGAAAGATATTTGAGATTTTTTAGAATGCTATAACTTACTTATATTAAGATTCCCATTATTATTTTTTGGTATTTGTTTATTGTTAGTGTAAAGAAACATTATTTTATCATATGAAATTTTTTATATATTATATTATATATTATATATTATATAAATATATAATAATTTATATAATATATATATTATTATATATTATATAGGCATTGGCCTTTGTAGAATTAGAGTTTTACTTAAATTGGAAACTTTTGATGTAAATAACACAGAATGGGAAAAAATTGACATTGGCTCTTTTAGAACCAAGCCACAGATATAGTTTAGCCTTTAGTATTAATCTACTTATATTAAAAACTGAGTATCTTTCTAACTATCTTTCTTTCTAACTATCTTTCTTTCTATCTTTCTATGTCACGCTTCTTTCTCCTGAACGCCAATGAACTGAAAGTCGAACCAGGTACCGATAGATAGGTAATTTTTCAAGCTTCATTAGTTTCAAAGGGGTAGGAGGTAAAATTCTAGTTTGGGTTAGGAATTGGCTGACAGGAAGGAAACAAAGAGTAGTTGTTAAGGGTAACTATTCTAAATGGAGTGAGGTTTTAAGTGGGGTTCCCCAAGGATCAGTTTTAGGTCCCCTTTTGTTTATTATTTTTATGAATGACATTCATGAAAATGTTTCTGGAAACATGAATTGTTTTGCCGGTGATGTCAAACTTATGGGGGTTGTAGAAAATGACGAACAAATAAATCAGCTGCAACAGGATTTGGATCATATTACTAAATGGGCAGACAAGTGGGGTAAGTTAATGTTGGGAAATGTCAAGTGCTGCATTTCGGTCATGGAAATAAGCATACAAGCTATTATTTACAGGGTTCAGTCATTAGTAGGGCAGATAATGTTATGGATCTAGGTGTCTTAATAAATCAGGATTTCAAGTCTAGTCAACAGTGCAGCATAGCTAGTAACAAAGCCAATAGGATGCTTGGGTTTATTAATAGATCTATTTCAAACAAATCTAAGAAGGTTCTTCTGCCTCTATATAGAAGTTTGGTAAGACCTCATTTGGAGTATGCTGTTCAGTTTTGGTCTCCTTATCTGAAGAAAGACATTAATTTATTGGAAAGGGTACAAAGAAGGGCTACAAGGTTAGTAAATGGGTTTTCTAATTTAGACTATGATTCCAGACTTAGAATGCTTAATATGTATAGTCTTGAGCGAAGGAGAGCCAGAGGGGACATGATTCAGTTGTTTAAATTTATTAAAATGAATGATGTTACGGGGTTAGATTTTCGCACGGAAAGCAGGACAAGGGGTCATTGTTTTAAACTGTTTAAATCTCAGGCTAATCTTGAAATTCGAAAAAATTACTATTTTAGCAGGGTAGTGGGAACTTGGAACAGCTTACCGGAAGAGGCGGTAAAGAGCAATGGAGTAGATGGCTTTAAGAGGGCCATTGATCTTCATTGGGGTCTTTAATTTGACTAGGACCAGCCAAGTTGGGCCCAGAGCCTGCTGCTGGTCGCCACATTTGTATTTGTATTTGTATATAATTATACGATTTTAATTAGCGAAGATATCAATTAATAAGTAGTCAAGTTTAAAGCGATTAAGCCTAATAAATGATTAAATATGAAATAAATTTTTGCAAAACGTCGTTGCTATGAAACAGTGATAACAATGAGAATGAGAATTTAGAATGAAGGCTTAACTAAATCAAACACGAAACTCATAAGCGGGCCACTTACGTAGAATTTTTATCGCTAGCTACTGGTAATATTTTGAAACATTCATTTGTTGAAGAGCCATCTACTTATAACTTTCTTATATTAAGATTCCCATTATTATTTTTTGGTATTTGTTTATTGTTAGTGTAAAGAAACATTATTTTATCATATGAAATTTTTTATATATTATATTATATATTATATATTATATAAATATATAATAATTTATATAATATATATATTATTATATATTATATAGGCATTGGCCTTTGTAGAATTAGAGTTTTACTTAAATTGGAAACTTTTGATGTAAATAACACAGAATGGGAAAAAATTGACATTGGCTCTTTTAGAACCAAGCCACAGATATAGTTTAGCCTTTAGTATTAATCTACTTATATTAAAAACTGAGTATCTTTCTAACTATCTTTCTTTCTAACTATCTTTCTTTCTATCTTTCTATGTCACGCTTCTTTCTCCTGAACGCCAATGAACTGAAAGTCGAACCAGGTACCGATAGATAGGTAATTTTTCAAGCTTCATTAGTTTCAAAGGGGTAGGAGGTAAAATTCTAGTTTGGGTTAGGAATTGGCTGACAGGAAGGAAACAAAGAGTAGTTGTTAAGGGTAACTATTCTAAATGGAGTGAGGTTTTAAGTGGGGTTCCCCAAGGATCAGTTTTAGGTCCCCTTTTGTTTATTATTTTTATGAATGACATTCATGAAAATGTTTCTGGAAACATGAATTGTTTTGCCGGTGATGTCAAACTTATGGGGGTTGTAGAAAATGACGAACAAATAAATCAGCTGCAACAGGATTTGGATCATATTACTAAATGGGCAGACAAGTGGGGTAAGTTAATGTTGGGAAATGTCAAGTGCTGCATTTCGGTCATGGAAATAAGCATACAAGCTATTATTTACAGGGTTCAGTCATTAGTAGGGCAGATAATGTTATGGATCTAGGTGTCTTAATAAATCAGGATTTCAAGTCTAGTCAACAGTGCAGCATAGCTAGTAACAAAGCCAATAGGATGCTTGGGTTTATTAATAGATCTATTTCAAACAAATCTAAGAAGGTTCTTCTGCCTCTATATAGAAGTTTGGTAAGACCTCATTTGGAGTATGCTGTTCAGTTTTGGTCTCCTTATCTGAAGAAAGACATTAATTTATTGGAAAGGGTACAAAGAAGGGCTACAAGGTTAGTAAATGGGTTTTCTAATTTAGACTATGATTCCAGACTTAGAATGCTTAATATGTATAGTCTTGAGCGAAGGAGAGCCAGAGGGGACATGATTCAGTTGTTTAAATTTATTAAAATGAATGATGTTACGGGGTTAGATTTTCGCACGGAAAGCAGGACAAGGGGTCATTGTTTTAAGCTGTTTAAATCTCAGGCTAATCTTGAAATTCGAAAAAATTACTATTTTAGCAGGGTAGTGGGAACTTGGAACAGCTTACCGGAAGAGGCGGTAAAGAGCAATGGAGTAGATGGCTTTAAGAGGGCCATTGATCTTCATTGGGGTCTTTAATTTGACTAGGACCAGCCAAGTTGGGCCCAGAGCCTGCTGCTGGTCGCCACATTTGTATTTGTATTTGTATATAATTATACGATTTTAATTAGCGAAGATATCAATTAATAAGTAGTCAAGTTTAAAGCGATTAAGCCTAATAAATGATTAAATATGAAATCCATTTTTGCAAAACGTCGTTGCTATGAAACAGTGATAACAATGAGAATGAGAATTTAGAATGAAGGCTTAACTAAATCAAACACGAAACTCATAAGCGGGCCACTTACGTAGAATTTTTATCGCTAGCTACTGGTAATATTTTGAAACATTCATTTGTTGAAGAGCCATCTACTTATAACTTTCTTATATTAAGATTCCCATTATTATTTTTTGGTATTTGTTTATTGTTAGTGTAAAGAAACATTATTTTATCATATGAAATTTTTTATATATTATATTATATATTATATATTATATAAATATATAATAATTTATATAATATATATATTATTATATATTATATAGGCATTGGCCTTTGTAGAATTAGAGTTTTACTTAAATTGGAAACTTTTGATGTAAATAACACAGAATGGGAAAAAATTGACATTGGCTCTTTTAGAACCAAGCCACAGATATAGTTTAGCCTTTAGTATTAATCTACTTATATTAAAAACTGAGTATCTTTCTAACTATCTTTCTTTCTAACTATCTTTCTTTCTAACTATCTTTCTTTCTATCTTTCTATGTCACGCTTCTTTCTCCTGAACGCCAATGAACTGAAAGTCGAACCAGGTACCGATAGATTGGTAATTTTTCAAGCTTCATTAGTTTCAATCTATATAATTATACGATTTTAATTAGCGAAGATATCAATTAATAAGTAGTCAAGTTTAAAGCGATTAAGCCTAATAAATGATTAAATATGAAATCCATTTTTGCAAAACGTCGTTGCTATGAAACAGTGATAACAATGAGAATGAGAATTTAGAATGAAGGCTTAACTAAATCAAACACGAAACTCATAAGCGGGCCACTTACGTAGAATTTTTATCGCTAGCTACTGGTAATATTTTGAAACATTCATTTGTTGAAGAGCCATCTACTTATATTAAAAACTGAGTATCTATGTCTGCTTTTTTCCTTTGAGCGAGCTGAACTTACTGAAACTTTCCTCACCATCTTGAAGGTGTGAAGCATCTCAATAATTCGAATGATTTTTTTTTATATAGGAAAAAAGTAAAGGCGTGAAGCGCCTGTAAGCGAGCCGCCTTGGCGGGGAGTAGTTTCTTTAAAATTTTTTCTCACTACTTTCAGGGCACGAAGTGCCCGTGCAACGCCGGGCCACGTGCGTGGTATGTCTTGAAATCGAATGAACATTAAATTATATCAAATAATATAACTTCAGAATGAGGTACAAGTTAGAGAGGGGGGACGTTATGCATCAACATGCCGCAGGAAGCTAATCTAGCTGCCCTGGCAGCTAGTAGTAGTATTAAATATACACTGCTCGACATTGAGAATGCAACACCAAGAAGGAGTGGTCAGAAATTGATGAAATTTGGTAAGAAGACAGAGACAGCATGCAACAATAAGTGATATTTATTTCAAAATAAATAAGCAAAATTTAGAGCGAGGACGGCGTCGGCTCAGTAAGAAGTAGGACCACCGCGGACAGCGATGCACGAAGAAACACGTCTAGGCATGGAGTCAATAAGCCTGCGGATGGTGTCCTGAGGGATGGCACTCCATTCCCTTTCAACCATTTGCCACAGTTCGTCCTCTGAACGAGGCAGTGGCAGGTTCTGCAAACGGCGTCCAATCACGTCCCACACATGTTCGATTGGTGACAAGTCAGGAGAGTATGGTGGCCAGGAAAGCATCTGTACACCTCGTAGAGCATGTTGGCTGATTCGAGCACTGTGAGGCCGGGCGTTATCCTGTTGAAAAATTGCATTTGGCAGACCCTGAAGGTAGGGGATTGCCACCGGCCGCAGTACATTATCTACATATCGTTGGGCCGTCATAGTGCCCCGAATACGAACTAGAGGTGATACGGAATTGTATGCAATAGCGCCCCAAACCATTATGCCACGTTGTCGCGTTGTGGGGCGTTCCACAGTTACTGCCGGATTCGATCTTTCTCCACGTCGACGCCACACACGTATGCGATGACTATCGCTGGACAAACAGAAGCGGGATTCATCTGAGAACACTACGGTTTGCCATTCTGCCATCCACGTCGCTCTGGTCCGGCACCATTCCAAACGTTGGAGTCTGTACTGTGAGGTCAATGGCAGTCTTCTTAGCGGGCGCCGTGATTGCAGGCCACGTGCAACCAGTCGACGGGAAATGGTTCTGGTCGACACAGGAACATCCAGGGTACCTTGCACGTGCTGCAGAATCGACGTACAAGTGACTTGCGGGTCCGCCACAGCTTGTCGGTGAATCCGTCGATCCAAGCGGTCTGACGTCACTCTGGCTGCACCTGCACCCCTCAATGTGGCTACATTTCCTCTTTCCAACCATCTCCGACACAGCCGATGCACAGTGCTTGCATCCATGTGGGTATCAGCTGCAATTTGACGTATGGACCAACCTCCCCTTCTCAGTCCGATCACCATACCCCTTGTAAAGTCGTCTATATGCTGGAAGTGTCTTCGTTGAGGACGGCGTGGCATTTCCTCCTATCACACGTATCCTTCGAGACAAAAACCAAATTTCTCCGATAATTAGTCTGGCAGAAAAACCAACATGAACATAGCCCACTTTTCAACTTCATTCTCTTATATCTTACTTTACGTGCGTCGGAGAGCTGCGCATTTCATATCATTTGCATAACTCAGTGACGTGCGTCTACGGTAAAATTTGCATGAATTTCTGACCACTCCTTCTTGGTGTTGCATTTTCAATGTCGAGCAGTGTATGTAAGCTCAAAAGCACTTTATTATGAGAAATATAACCTATGCACAAGTTGTTTTCATTGTGACAGCGCCGGTTGGCTCCATCGCGTTCACGAATGAATGTTTCGTGGCAAAGACTTACGATTAACGTTGCATTTCCAAAGCTGTCCGAAAGAAAAAACAGTTTCACTTCTTTATAAGCTTCTTTATATTTCATTAGGTCACACTGCCCTATTTCTGTCTTCTTCAAGCGTAATATGGGCATCAAATACGATAAAAACATGTTTTACTCGTGTCACAACCGTCCCCACGCAATTTGTCACAACCGACCCCAACCCACTACTTTTAAAAAACAGCAATCGATATGGCAATACAAAATAGCCTACATAAAAAGTAATCAATGCTATTTCACTATTAAGGTTCACTACTAACGGAGTTAAACTGTCATTTCTCTATCTGTACCCATTCAACGGGAATTACTAAAATAAATCGAACAAAAAAACTTACTTTTGACTGTTAAAAAGTAATCAACCCCTCTGCTAGCGTTAATGTCGCTCCATGGCTACCGCAATGCTTTGACACACATTCAGACAAACATGCTGATACTCTCTCTCTTTGCTTCAACCAGGTATTACTTATGGTTTAGCTAATATGACGACTGTCACAACCGCCCCGTGTCACAACCGTCCCCAGTCTCCCCTATAATATTTTATTGTATGACCGAAAATTAAAAACAGCAGTAAAAGACTGACAGCACAAAGAAAGAAACAATTCATCCACGATATTTCCGATCCCTTCAAAATTAGCACTCGTTTTAAAAAAAAAATGAATATAATAAAGCTACAAGAAATTAAAAAGCAAAATTTTAATCATATTCATTCAGAATGCAAACTAGACAATGAAAATATTTGAAGTGGAAACGAACTTCACGCAGATATCGCGATCACGAAAAAGAAACTTTTCGTACAATATGAACACACATTTTTAAAATTTAATATGCCATATTTCGCCGTAATTTAATATGTTATATTATTATATTTCGTTTTCCTACTTTATGAAACTTTTTTCTTCAAAAAAATGAACGCGATCGAACGTTTCCGTTTTTTTTTAACTCCAGAAAGCAGAATGTAAACTCAAAAGCGAATGTTCAATTTTTTAGTACTGGAAAAAAAGGAAGTTTTTCTTTATTTCAGTCGCTTTTTCTGAAATAGACGCCGCTTTTGCAATTAGTTGAAAAATAAAATCGTTTTGCGCCATATTTTAGTCAAAGTAGTAGCCGCCACAGTCGTTTTTACATTAAAACAACAACTTTAGTCGATAAATTTTAGCAGAAATGAATGAAAAAAAACTAATTCCAAATTTAAAAAAGGCACCGTAGGGCAAATCTGAGGGGCGCGAAGTAATTTTACGCCAAATTTCAAGACTGTGGGTACCATGGGGTCTCGTGGACGTAGGAGAACCCCAAACATTCTTTTACAATATCCTTGATCTTACTCTTTTTTAATAAATGGAAATAAATAATTTTTTTAAGCATATTTCCAACAAGTTCTTTTTTTCTCATGGTGAGAGCGGAATTTGGATATTGTTCTAATGATAATGACCTCTTGAATTAATTCTAATTTCTACGGGAGGGTGAGCGGGATTTTCATTTTGTTCTAATCGCAATGCGTATTTTAACCTGATTTTTTCCTAACCGACGGTTTAAATCTTCAAGAACCAAATGAAAAGCAGTCCAAGAGACCCCCATAGCAGCTGCAGCCTAGAGAATCGGTACATGACTTTTAAAGCTACGGGGGAGAGGGGGGCTCACCCCTCGAAGCGTTCCCAGGTAGAACAAAAAACGTTTAAACGTTTTATAAACGTTTTTAATCGGTTGTATCAACGTTAATAACCATTTTACAACCTTTAAAAAACGAAGTGTGCTACTTGGGTTGTTTCTAAATTTCAACTTATTTTATATTATTTTAAAGGGATGAAAAATTTCCCCCCTTAACATTCTAAGCCATTCGAAAGATTTTTTTTTTCCTGCATCACGTTAAGAATTTCCCAATTTTCTCTACCAATTAGGCCAGTAGATATAATGGCCCCAAATTTAACAAAAATCCTAGACAAAAATCAACTCACGTTCGGAACTAAAGAACAAAATCTTACTAGTGGCCCGCAATATTTGAAAACTACTTTAATTTTATAATAAAATAAATTTGTTGCGCGTATTTTTATCAAGTTCTTTTTGTCTTCAGATTGGAGTGGGATTTTAGTATTTTCTCATTATAATGAGCTCTTTACCAAAATTCTATTTTCTTTGCGAAGGGGAGCAGGTTTTTATTTTGTTCTTATAGTAACGCACATTTTTTTAAACTTAGTTCTCCCTAACAAGCTTTAAATATTCGAGAACCAAACAAAATTCGAAGCAATCTTGTGAGACAACGAGCAGGGGGCAGAGACCCCTAGTTGTGATAAAATAAAGATGCAAAAATAGTTTAGTTAATTTGAATAGGATAAATCTTTGATATCCTGCTTTTTCTACTCTTTGATCAAGGCATTGTTTTAAGAAGATGGTAAGCTCAACTGGTTTCCCACGTGTAAATGGTTAAATACCCCTGCTCTAGCAGTTAATTTGATCTTCTAGAAGCTTGCATTTTGTGACGGATTACACATTACTCTGAAAATCATATTTCAATTATTTTTCTAGCAATTTAAATTAAGCTTCATTTTCCTCAAGTTTGAGAAAAGAAGAATTATAGGGTATAAGAAGACAGTTCTGTACCTCAGAACCAGACTAACGTAAGTCCATTTTCGTCATTTTTCAGTAGAGGGGAAAAACGATGTATTCGACAATCGTTTTTCCCCTCTACCGAAAAATGACGAAAATGGACTTACGTTAGTCTGGTTCTGAGGTACAGAGTTCAGACCTGAATTCTTATCTTCCTAAGTTTTGAGATGAAAGGAAAGCAAGTTTTTTCATTAACTCTTTTAAGGGGTATGTTAAGGCAAGGCTTCACTAGATAGAGTTTTATACAGGCTGCTTCATTTGATCAAAATCCTTGGGATAAAAACGGAGGTCCTTGTCCAGCGACATCTATCGAATTTTATGGTAACTAACATTTCTACAAATCAGATAATAAAAGACAAAATTAAAAGTTAATTTGTTGGCGACTATTTTACAATTTGGCATTCAATTCTATTTTAGTATATTTTAACGTTATTTAATAGCTTGTTTTATTTGTTTGTTTATTCTGCATTTTAACGGCTTATTTTAATTAGTTAGCGAATTATTTTTCATTTTAATTCATTCTAATTATTAATTAACTATGAAACGACACTGGCACCGCAGAGCGATAAATGGCGATTTTGGAACGATAGTTCCATCAAAACTTTTGATGAGTTTAGATGGTCAAATTAATTTATTTGGCGATTTTTTTACATTTTAATGGACATTTTGGAATGACTATGGCACTAATATCTTGAAAAGCACATCAAGAATTTGTTCTCCGTAAAGCTTTTGAGAATATTTCAATAACCGAGATCTTTGGTAGTATGTACGTTTCAGTTATAGGTACGTTTTTTTAACTTGGCGATGTATTTTCTTACCGCCTAAGCGAAGATTAAAATTTTAAGCTTGCATCGTCTTCATGGTTGCTTCTTTTCTCTTATTTTGCATTTTAATTTAAATTTCAATGATAATAATGGCTCGATATATTTATTAAACTTATTATGTTATACATGCTAATGGAGCTTTTGAAGTTGATTTGGCGAGTTTTTTAATAAGAATTCTCACATTATTTCGCAGCTTTTTTCAGTTGGCCCATTATTTTACTTTCAAGTATTAAACGTATGTGTGAAATTAGAAACAAAAAAGGGAAGATTTCGGTGATTGGAAGTCTGGTTATCTTTCACTATTGGCGTTAAATCTTTGTGTCCAATTTATGAGCGAGGGAAATACTTCCTTCGGAAACATAAACTAAAGAGCAACAAAATAAAGTAATTATCGCCAAAAATTTGGCAACCACAGCAGATTCCCAATTGTCGAAATATTATCAATGTGTGAAATTTAACATAAAAAGAACATTACCTTTTAATGTTGTGTAAATGAAAACAAAATTTTTCAGTTGGTCGTCGTAATATTGTAGTTTTGTTTATTTTTTTCGTACTTGTATTGCTCTTTAGTACCAAACGATTATATATGCTCATTTCGTTGTTACTAAAGAAATTAATATGTTTTGTTGTCAATCGTCTTTCCGTTGAACACCATCGCTTCATTACTGTACATTTCATTCTGGGGCAGCAAAATGAAATGTCTCTACGAATAGATTCGCCATTTATCGCTCTGATATGGGTCAACGCTATCAAAATGAACATCTGAGCTTTTGCGTAGCAATTAAGATCGTGTGAGCAACAATAATGAAACAAAATAGTAAATAGAACAATATTATTTCATTGCTACATTTTTATTTATCGGCTGCGAATTTAAGCGTATATTTTATTAATGCAGAGATGTCAAAATTGAACGCCATTGCAAAATGTTGCTAATTCGAAGTAAGTAAACAATGAATGAATGTCGTATGACTGAATCATGAGTTGTAACCAACTTTACCTGAAAAGGGAATTTATTTCCCCTAAAAAGCAGTACTAATAAGGCCTTCGGCATCAATTCACTCTGTATTCCACTTCAGTTAACTATATCAATATTTTTTTACCCTTAAAGATAGGATAAACATCGCTTTTTACAGCAGAAACAACATGCTAATAAATGTAAACAAACATTTGGGAGGTCCTTGTTCAGCGCTCTCTAGCGGGCAAATCTTTACCATTGAAGTTTTGAGTAATGAAGCAGCCTGTATAAAACGCTATCTAGTGAAGCCTTGGTTAAGGTTAAAAGGCTCAACTCCGTTTATTATCTAAGATTGTACTGAGGAACCAGATTGGCCCTTGCATACATTTTACTACCACTAGGACAGGAAATTTACCCTTTTTTTGGGGGGGGAGGGGGGTCACAATGAATAATAATTACATGTAAAAATACTATAGCATTAGGACTGACAATATATGCAACCAAACATAACACTAAAGTCCTTTTGTGAGGGCTACATTCCAAGCCTCAACTGCCCCTCTCGCTGTGCTACAGTCTAGTTCAGCCATGTTCACAGACAAAAGATTGCAAAGATGACTGTCAACGAAAGAATTTTCTTTCTTTATTTAATTTTTAGTTATTGGTTAAAAATAATTTGCTTCCTTAGTAGAGCTGTATGTAACAAACAATTCGCTTTCGTTCAGGGATTCAGGGATATGCTTGACTCAGCTGCAGTGAACAAACAAAGAAAACGTTCATCTTTCCGAAAAAAAAATGAGGGCCGCATAACATAGATGGGCGTATTTGTATTCGTAAATTCGAATCCAAATTTGATTCACAACATCTTAACGTGTCAACCCGAATGCGAATGCATTTGTATTTACAAATGTGAATTCGAATTGATTCGTATTTGCAAGTGTGAATCCAAATCCGAATTTTGAATTTACACCTATGAATACGAATCCGAATCTTTTCGGATTTACACCTATGCATCCACATCATTTTGGATTCACATCTATGAATACGAATCCATTTGGATTCGCACTTGGATTCCCTTTAAAATTCAACTTAAAAGGCAAATATAAATAAATAACTGTTTGACTATTGAAATGCGCAAGCGTGTTTTAGATTTGCAATGCCATTTCGTACTTCGGTGAGAAATTTCCAATTTTTATCGTAGTTGAAACTTAGCCGATTGTATTCACCAATGCAGTATCCATAAGAAGAAAGTGCCAAAAGTGAGTAAATTTGTTTGACAAAAGGTGTTGCTCGCATCCTCTAACCTTGCTCTAATTACCAAACAATTACACTGAACAAAGTTTCACTCATTTGAGTAATTTAGAAAGGTGCCTTAAACGCCTTGAAGTTTGAGCAATCCTTAAAATGACATGAATATTTAAAAGATTTTTTGCAATTCAATAATGCAATGATTTTTATGAAACAAATATAATTTCTCTTAATACATTCCAATTCTTGCTGGAAGCACAATTCAAGACACAATTGTCTTAACCGTGGTTAGCACCATTGCCATCAAACAAAATAGAGCTATAATTTTTAGAGCCAAGTACCAGATTTGGTTTGAAAATGTTTTAAGAGCAAATTTGCAAATTTCTGATACATTATAACTATTTATTATTCAATGTATACACAAACAAAAAATCAAAATCGAGTCGAACCCCGCAATAGCGAACCCGGGATATGCTGATCCCCCAGTTGTAGCGAACCTTTTATATGTTCCCAACTGAAGTCCTATGCAATTACTGCAATTTCAGATGCTTATAACGATCCCCAAATGCTAGAAAATCGGCTATAGCGATCCAAAATTTTCAAAAATACCACTTCAAACGAATTTTATTGAAAATACTTTTTGACTCTGAACATGCACAAGTTTTTTTGGTTTTATGAGTTTCTGTATTTTTTGAAAATCTCAAAAACCTTTCACAAGAACAATTTGACTAAGAACTGATCTTCTAAAATTGACGAAGAAACAAAAATATATAAATCTAAGGACCTTTGATTTTTGCTCCAATGGCAGCTGTCATTTCTTTTTGAGACTGAAACTATTATGCAGTGAATTTGTTTTCAATAGTTAACTAAAAACACTGGTGAAATTCGCTTAAAATTTAAAAACTTGCAACCGAAAACAACATTTATCTTCCTTCTCTATGCATAAATAATTTTAAAAAATGCAGCTTGCTTATTATTTAACTTAATTGCCCTAAATACTGAAATGAAAACGGTTCATGACAGAAATATTTAGCGAAACTAAGTTTTTTTTTTTTTTAATGGATGTAGCAAACTCTCGGCTATAGCGATCACAATAACTGGTCTGTTGAGGGTTCGTTATAGCGGGTTTGACTGCATAGTGCTTAAATTACTTTTTGTGATGAAAACTAAGCTCAATCATACACTCAAGAAAGAAAATGACAATTTTACAAAGTTTTCTCTTTCTCAGATAGAGAAAATTCATAATGTAATTAGTAAATCTTGAATGATACCCTGTTCTGTGAAACACCACTATGAAAGATAACAGTTAACTATAACAGATCTTGATGATACTCTCATTGTTGCATCTGAGCAGAAAGGTTTTGTTCAATAACGTCAAGTATGGTTGAGCATATATCTTAGGGTACTTAATTGTTGCTTGTTGTATAAATGTTTTCGTATAGTGATTTTGTTTTTTAATTTGCTATTTTTAATTTGTTTCACATTTCAGACTTTCAGTCAAGCACTTGAAAAGCCCCATGCATGGACCACAAGCTGCAATTCAGTGAATTGGAAAAATTCAGCATGAAACTGACTCAAAAAGATGGTCCTATTTCATTAAAAAGCTTGAATTTAATGTTATGCTCCATTTTTACAATGATTGATAATAAGCACTGGATAATTCTTCTCCTGAAGAAGTCAGGATTTCAGGGAGTCCTAATAATTATTTCTTGTTTGGAAAAGTTACTATTCTAGTTACTATATAAAACATGTTTTAAACTTACCCATGTTGGGGACAATTTTCCACTCCAGAGCAACACTAATTCTTTGTAGTATCAGTTAAATTTGGACTGAATTTTTATGTGTATCGCTTCTTTAATCTTTTTTTAAATGCCATGAAGAGCAGCATTTGCTTCTCAGTCACAGAAGAGTTGCCATTGTTGTCAAAATCATTACAGCTTGGCATATTTGGTGCTAAATAATAAGCTTTTGATTAATCACAAATAGTCAGTCTACTTCTTTAAAATATAATTTTTCTCTCGTAACTTCCAATTGCAATGTGCTTCACTATTCTTTTTTCTTTGTGTTTTAATTTTGGATCTGTACCAATTATAATGTTTGGTCAGCCTTTTTCGAGCTGAAGAATGAAGAAATTCTTTTCCGCTTCATTTTTCATCTTTTCCAAAGGACTTGTATGAAAGATATGAAAGAAATCGTCCATAATTTCCCAAGCGAAATTTTTGCATTTGAATAGGTGTCAAAAAAAAGGCAGAAAACACATACAGTGTCATAGAAAGGAATTTTTTCAGTAAAATTAAACTCGTAATATGAAAGAAGGCCACCTAAGTTGCATTTCAGCTAGAAACATAAATGTAAAAGACTTTTTTGGCGAAATTTCAAAAACTTCGTGTTTTTTGAGGCAGTCACTCCTTGAAGTTATCCGATTGAACTAATATTTTGCCTACATTGTTGTTTTGTTGATTAAAACAAGACGGAGGGAGCAGGAGCAAACTTTTTTATGATTTAGCAAAATAAGGTTCACCCCAGGATACGAACTCTTTAACTTGTTTTTGTAACGTCTGTTCTTTTTTTTTTGGGGAAATTTTTTCATGCAGTTTACAGTGACAAAGGAAAGTGGGTGGTCCCTAGGTTCGGACCATTCCTTTGAAGTTCAAAATTTAAATTCAATAATGAAAACTGAAATTATTGTCTTCTGCTTAAAGTACTTTTCATTATCTAATTCATTTTATATATGTATGATGGTTTATGTAAAATTAAAATCAAATTATGACTGGTTTAACTTACATTTCTAAATATCAGAGTTAGCTATTTTTAGGCTGGACACCTTTCATTGAGGAATTTTTCGCGATGTCAGTGGAAGTTTATGAAAATTTCAATAAAATTGGAGCATAATCGACAAAATTAGCAATGAAACGAGTATGAGGCAGTAGCTCCAGTTGATGAAAGGGATTATGAATCAGTTTACCACAAGAATGTTCGGGTATTGTCAAACTACAATGAATAATGGTCAGAAGAGAAAGGTGCCATCAAATTTTGAAAACAAATATTAACAGACCGGTAACAGACCGATCAATTCTGCATAAAACTCTCAGCTCTAAGATTCCCTATATGAAATATAGTTGGTTCATTGCAGGACTTTATTTCTATATCATGCAATCAAACTTTAACCATCTTGCGACGAAATATCTTGTCCATTTAATATGTAATCCTGGGACTGCAAAACCGCAGGGTGCCAAAGATCTCAAGAAACAATATTTAAATATCATTTTACTTTGAGCAATGGACGTATAAGATACCTCTGTCACAGTGACAAAAAATAGATCTTTAAATATTACTTTTGGAAACTATGCAAAAAATTTTTGCACTATATAGAAGTTGAGTTCATGTTCTTCATATAATTTATGTACTGAAACAAAGATCTGACTCATTTGGAGCGTCTTTATAGGGTGTTTTGTGCAACAAATGGTATTCCTATCAAAACGTTATTGCCCATTCATAATCACAAATTATTTCTGAAAATTCTAGCATTCAAAAGTAACTCCACTTCCAGATTAATATAGTACAGGTTGCTCCCTTAAAACCCCTCAATAGGGACCACGGCCCTGAGAACTATAGAGCAGACCAAGTTGTTTCCCCTCTGTCCAAAACAATACTGAAAGTATCAACTACGAGGGTATGGTGAAAAGTTCTCGGCCTGACACAGAGATGGTGAAATAATCGGTAAACAATTATGCTTCCGGTGTGGGTTTATAAGTAATTAGTTCGTATGACAAAGTCCAACTTGCTCGCTCAAGTAGTTTTTTTTACACAAATTTTTTCAGTAGCTACATGGCGTCATTGTTGCTGAAACGGAAAAAGTTGAATATCGTGCTGTTATAAAATTCTTCGTTTTGGATGGGTTAACCCCGAACGAAATTCATCCAAAGTTGATAAAAGTTTGTGGGGACTCTGCACCTTCACTGTCAACCGTTAAAAAGTGGACAGCTGAGTTTAAACGGGGTCGCACATCCCTAGACGATGACACACGTGAAGGACGACCAAAATCCGCAACCATGCCGGAAGTCATCGAAAAAGTCCATGATCTGGTGTTGGACAATCGACGAGTGAAGGTAAGTGAGTTAGCTGGGTCTGTGGGGATATTAGAAGAACGAGTGCGCAATATTTTGCACCAAAAAGAATTAGGCTTGCGCAAGCTCTGCGCAAGATAGGTGCCGCATTTGCTGACTGTCGACCAAAAACAAATGCGAAAACGATTCTCGCAGCAGTCTTTGGACCGATTCAACAGGGATCCGAAAGACACGTCAGAAACAAAACAGCAGTCAAAGCAGTGGGTGGAAGCCAGTGGTTCAGCGCCAAAGAAAGCGAAGTCGACCCCATCTGCCGGAAAGGTTATGGCCCGCGTCTTTTGGGATGCGAAGGGGATCCTGTTAATTTATTATCTAGAAAAGGGCAGAACAATTACAGGAGAGTATTATTCTAACCTACTTGACCAGCTGGATTCCAAAATTCGAGAAAAGAGACCTGGCTTAAAAAAAAAAGAAAATCATCTTTCACCAAGACACAAAGGAGCGTTGGCAATGGGAAAACTGGGATTTGGGGTATGATTTGCTCGACCATCCTGATCTGGTCCCCTTGCACTTATATCTGTTCCCAAACTTGAAAAAATTTGTCGCTGGGAAGCGCTTTTCATCAAATGAAGAAGTTGAAAGGGCCGTAAATGGAGTATTTCGACGACATTCCAGACTCTTACTTCCGGGAAGGAATTCTGTTGTTGGAGAAGCGGTGGACCAAGTGTGTTGCGGCCAAGGGAGACTATGTAGAGAAATAAAACCATTTTTGACCTGAAAATCGCAGTTTTTCATTGTCAGGCTGAGAACTTTTCACCTTGCCCTCGTATGTCACACCTTGATTCGTTTTTTTACTATGGCACCCAGTGAAAAATTCTTAACAGATGCTCTTGAATCAGCTCAGAAAAAAGACTCACCGGTTCGAGAATTCCAGAGTTCTGAGTACCCAATGTCTGGCCTTCTTTCCAACCCATGTTCTGCAACATCTTGTAACCCTTGTTGCTGGAAGACATGGCCCTGAAATTATATTTAAAAAAAATTACGATCAACAACAATGTGCATAGGAATATGTAAGAAATTAAATGGTTTTCGACTATGCCTGTGAAAACCATAGTTAGTCTTATAGGTAAAACCTTTGAAATATTTATTCAAAACTTAAACATTCTATTTTTCTAAATTTCAGATCTACAATTAATAAAAATAGTTGAAAACTTTTATAAAAGAATACTTAAAATTCAATTATTATTAATTATAGGTAAAAATAGCTAAATTAAAATACTTTGATTCCTTTTTTTTTAATTTTTCAAGTAATCGCATTCATTTTATAAAAGTATAACTTATAACTTTAAATGGACTACAAACAAAAGCACTGATAGAGCAAGATCTAGATCCCACAATGTTTGACCTACCCTCATTGAGCTTCCAGAAATTGTGATCAAAAATGGAGAAAAAAAGTTGTAAATAAAATGCTAAAGCTATAGTGCATCTCTTTTTATGCCTCTAATAAGGGTTGTCAGGGGATAAAAGGAGCCTAAAAAGTGAGTCATTTACCCGTTATCAGGTTTCCAAAAATTGTTTTCATAAGTAAAGCTTAAAAGTTGTAAACAAAACGCGAAAGTTCGGTTATCTACCTTTTTTGGGTCTCTAATCATGGTTAACAAGGGCTAAAAGGTGCCCAAAAATGAGTAATTTACTGTCATCGAGTTTTTAAACATTGTTGTCATAGATGAAGTGGAAGGTTGAAAGTTGACAAGTGCACTTAATTTATATCCATCTAATTTTCACATAAAAAATGAGATTGGATACTTTTCTAAAAGTTCTTGTGTGACATCCGTGTGTGTGTACATATGTAAAATACTGTATTTTGAAAGAAGAGAAAAATTCTTACATTTAAGGCAATGAATGATTATGTTTTTGTTGAACTTGTGTGCAACTGCCTGCTACTTGTGTTTTCCTTATTTAAGGCTTTGGGATTTATTTTTGTTCACTTTACTGAAATAAGTAGATGATCTTGATAAAAAAAATACTGATAATTTACAGTGAAAGAAAATAAATAAAACCAAATAAGTAGTTAAATAGAGGATTATTACTCAATAAGAATTTATTTTCTGAAAAAAAATAAAATTCTACTTTTATTTAATTGCAGAAAGAATGGACATTTCTTTTTTTCTTGTCCTAAAGTTAGAAACCCTTGCAAAATTTTAGGCAAAAAACTACACATATTTATAATATATAATTTCTATTTATCCTTTTTTTGTAATTTAATACATTTGATCTTTAAAATAAATAAAGTTGAGTGGAAAGGATAAAATTATTTGAAAATTTACATTACAGGGGTCAATCCAGGATATTTGACCAAGGTCCTGTTTTTGGAATTTTGTGAAAAATAGTTCAAAATTTTGTGAAAACTAATTCCTAATTTTGTGAAAAATACGGCAAAAAATATTCCCTATCGTTCCGTAAACTCGGATTTCTGTGAAGAGTCAGTTTTGCGTGTGGGATTTTAGTGAAAGGTCAACTTTTGAGTGATTGAATTTTGTGAAGAATCCTTTTTTGAGTTTCTGAATTTTGTGAAGGGTCCTTTTTTGAGTGACTGAATTTTGTGAAGGGTCTTTTTTTGAGTGACTGAATTTTGTGAAGGGTCCTTTTTTGAGAGCCTGAATTTTGTGAAGGATCCTTTAACAGACCTAATTTCTCTCTAGATTGACCCCTGCATTATAACATCAGAAACGGAGTCTCTTATGCTTCAGCAAGAAACTCTGAAACAGCTTCACAAGAGAAAAGACTAAATTGGCACAATAACTAGAACTTTTATTTTACAAATAAGGTAAAAAAAATATTTGAAATTCAACTTCAATGCTTAAAGGTGATAAAAAATGTTGTATGAAGTTAAAAAAAAATAATAGGATTCAGTAAAAAAAAATAATAAAGTGAAGATTTGCTGATAAATAGAAAATTAAAACTAAGTAATTTATAAAAGAGAAAAACATTAAAGAATTACTAAAGCAACTCATTTATCTTTAAATGAATCTAAAATAGAAAAAATGTTACTATAAAAAAAATGTCAATAAAATACATCATATTTCAACAAAAAACAGTGCACCACAATTACAAACAATTGAAATTATGAGGGGGATCAAAAAGTAATGCCTCCATAGCTCTAAATTTCACTTCTTTTTATATATACTAGACTATCAATGTACAATTTTATAGAGGTGACGTTATTTAACTTGTACGCATAATCTTTTTCAGATCAATTAATTGCTACAATGACCTGAAGCTAAAATAAAGTGGTTATTGAATTTCTGGAAAAAGAGAATTGTGCACTTAAGGGAATCCAAAATCGCTTGAAGAATGTTAAGGGAATGCTCTAATGGACATCAGAAATTTTTGGTGTTGGTTGAAGAAGTTTGGAAAAGGAGAAACAGAAATTTGAGAAAACTGAGAAGCGACTGGCCAACAACATCAGTAACGAATGCAAATCCAGAGCTTACGTCAGCATTGATTTAAGGAGACATGTTACAGTTCAGAATGTTGCTGATGCATTGAAGGTTTCTTATGGTGTGGTTCAAGGTCAAGTTGGGATATCCCAAAGTTTCTGCTAAGTGGGTTTCCAAGAAAGACTTTAAAAGAACTTTAAACTCCCAGCTCAAAAACCAAAATCCTGAATTTTTCAAAAATGGTTTTGATACTAGGGTTCAATGATGGCGCAAATGTGTGCCAATACGTAGCGACTATTATTAAATGACAGTTTTGGCTTATGGGTAGAAGAAAATTCAGGCTATGACCAGTAATAACTTTTGCTGTTATAAGTTCATTCATAAAACTTTTATGATAAACAAAATATTGCTTTTTGTCCCCTTCTCATATTTCACAAAAAAGGTTATAGATTGTTCTTAGTCTGGATACTCACACATCAGCAGATGCTTCCTCTGTTTTTTCGTAAGGATTTTCACTACCCACAACCTGACGTCTTTCATCAGCCCTGTCTTCATATCCTATGGGGATCACAGCGTTCCTATTACTGTACTCCATTCCCTAAAATAAGAAACAAATTTGGTACTAAATACCCAGAAACAAACTTACATATTTCTAAAATTTTATTGCTCTTTATTTACTATAACGGACATGTCCAGTGATGAATTTAGTTCATGGTTATTTTACTCAGAGAGTATCCATAAATGATGTCATGCTTTGCAGGAGGTGTGGGTTCATGAAATTGTGACAAGGGAATGGAAGGAGATAACATCACAGTTTTATAAGAAGATGTTTAAGAAAAATAGTGTGACAAGGGGAGGAGGAGTATAGTGAAGTGAGACACATCATGATCAAGAGATAGGGGGTAGAAAATGTTGAAAAAAGTGTTATATCATTTCTGGACAGCCTCTAAAGTTAAAACAATAATCAAGCACTAGGACAAGGCAGAAAAAAAAGGTGCATCAGAAACTAACCTTGAGTCCATACTTCTTTTTCAGCTTCTGCAATTCGTGTTTCCTTTCTTTTTCTTTTTCTTCCTTAGTCTTGAATACAACAGTTGATTTTTCTGCGAAAAATTAAATACGGGTACATAAATTTAAATTACAGGATAAAATATTCAAATTTATACACATTCATACTACTCATATTCATATTCACTTAAAATGATTATGCTTTTCAAAGCAAAATCATTAATAGTGAATTCCACATTTGCGAAATTCAACTAGTGAATTCAAGCTTTGAAGAATAATATCAAGTAATGCTGTAATTTTCAAAAAAAAAAAAGATTCAAATTCACTTATGTTTTCACTTTGATCACTTTAATAATGGGGATAAATCACATTTCAATTAACAAACAGTCCTTTTTTTATCCTTAAAAATTTGTTCCATAACTTTAAGCACTCCTAAGACAGGCTTTATGAGCCTATTGATAAATTAGGCCCAGAGTAATACACAACCCTTTACATGTGAAAATATTTTTAGTCGAATGATAGTCATTTGCAGAAACTTCAGATTTAATTTAAATTTGAGAAGTCTAGAAATTATACAAATGATATCTGCAAATTTCGTGTTTGATGACTAACCCACCACTTTGTGCTTCTTACCAGTCCTGGCAGACCTTTGCTTAATGCTTGCCTATAGAAGTTTTCTCTTCTCAGGCAAAATTTTCCTGGTAGATTATAACCAACCCTTTTGTTTAACCACCTCTTGGTCTATAAAAGTATTCAATTAAAATTTTAGAGCAAGCATTATTACTTCCAGCAAGTTTTTTGCAGAAAAAAAATTCAAATTTGATGTGTGAATTCAAACTTAGAATGGAATTATCTATAAAATTATCATTAGACTTAATTTAAGGTTAAATTGACAATACTCTAAAGTTAATCAGGAAATTAGGAAACATCACTGTTTTAGGAGGGTTGTGGGCACTTGGAACAGCATACCAGAAGAGGTTGTAATGAGCTAGGGAGCTGCTAGCTTTAAAAGGGCCTTTGACTTTTATTGAGGACTATAAATAGAATAGGACCATCTCAGCTGAGCCCAGAGCCTGTTGCTGGTCCTCACATTTGCATTTGTATCTTAAAAGTAATAGACCAAATATGAGAGTGGCACAAGGGAGAAAGGCAAAGTTAAACTAAGAAATAAAATATAAATGTCTAGAGCCATTTCTCTGGTGGGCAAGCTCAGATGTTATTCCTTTTCAATCAGCACTAACAAGAACATAAATACCTTCTTTAGAGGAGAGCTCTGCCAACACCTGTCCCGGTTCACATCCGTCGCATGTCTCGGATCCCGGGTGAACATGGAGCAGGAGCCGACAGGAACCAAGGCACAACCGGTCCCCATGCTTGAGAGCACAGAATACACTCTCTTCTTTGGGCTACAATATGAAGCATAGAGTAAAGAAAATTGAATTTTTCGAGCAAAGCAGCATTTAAAAAAGATATTTTACAGTGTAGAATTCATACTAAAAAGCTGAGAAAAAATAAATTGATTTGACAAGTACATTTCTTGACAGAACACAAGTTTTTCAAACAATGAAAGGAAAGTTCAGATTTACAGTAACTGCAATGAATGACTAAACGATTAGGATCATTAACAGCTCCCACATAAAAACACTTTGATCCAAACCAATCCACTTTCTTTAAAGTAACAGAGCAAAGCAAATCATGATGTAATATTTCTTAAGATCCTTACTTGAGAAAGTCTTTTGTCATTAATGAAAGTTCCATTCTGACTCCCCAAGTCTTTGATGATGTATTTTTTTGATTCATCATTATACTTAATTTCAGCATGCATCTGAAATTTTGAACAGATAAAAAATATATAACATACAATCAGATAATTGAGAAATAATTTTCAAATCATGTGCACAAATATTTTTCAAATGTATATGTAATTGCTTATCATTTCATAAGTTTTGGGCTTATGGGAGAAAAGTATCTTAAATATAATACATTCTTACATATAATTTTAATTAAAGTTAATACAAGGGCTGTTTTTTTCCTCCTTTAAATCTTGAATAGCACCAAGGCATGCGGCAGGTGGCTGATGTGCATAGTAGAAGACAGAACATCTCATCTTCTACACTCACTGCAAGGTCCAACCAGGTCCTGCCAAGTGTGAATTGCGAAGCGTTATTTGTTTCTCACAGACAGAAGGCAATAGTGCATTTAGGGCCTGACTAACTAAAAGTGAGGCACAAGGCCGACAATACTTTGAAGGCTCCTTTCTATGTTCTGCCTTTTCAAGTCAACAAAAAAAATCTTTTAACCTTTTCGCAGTGGGGATACAAGCCTTTTTTGGGGATCATTGTATGTAGCTCTGCAAGGCCCTATGCAGTTGCACTGTATACATTATGTCTAGCCCTAATACTGCTTTTTTGTATCCATTTTAGCTCAAGAGTTTTATAGCTAGCTCTCAAAAAAGAAATCCTTTTTAACTTACATGAATGAACTAAATAAGAGAAATACTAATTAAAAAGTATCAAAATAGATTGTTCTTATTTTTCAATTTATGAATCATTATTTTTTTCTTAAAAATACATAATTCTTTAATGCTGTGCATCAGTTTTTAGAAAATTAGGGGCCCCTTAGGAAGATGAGACCCCAGTCCCAGGCCTAGTTGGCCTGTGCAATAATCAGGCCCTGAGTACATTAGTACAGCACAAATTCACCAAAAAATGAGTCGAGTGTATGGGGACAGCTTTATGAGTGATCGTGTTGTTTCTGAACGGTATCGAAAGTTTGAAGATGGCCCAACTGATTTGCATGATAGTAGGAATCAACAAAGGAAGTCTGTCAGTACAGAGGACCTTACATATTGAATAAATACTTTTGTGCTTGAAATTTAAATTAAGGAATTTCAATATTTTATCGCACAAAAATTGCAGATTGCTGCTTCAGGGTTACAAGGGCACCCTTTTAAGTGCAAAAAAGTGTGAGCTTTAGTATGAAAAATCATCCGAGAAAAAATGCTCTTTCATCCTAAATCGAGCACTTCTTTACTAAAAGGGGAATCCTTGTAAACCCGAAACATGTATCTGCAGCAATCTGCAATTTTTGTGCTATAAGCCATTGAAATTCCTTAATTTACAGACGACTTAAATCAATCAGTTCACCAAGTGGTTAAGGAAAATCAAAGGTTCACCATAAGTGGATAATCTATGAAGGAAGTAGCTTTGAATGCCGTTCTCTGAAATGTTTGGGATTTTTATTGTAAAAATTTGAGCAGTTATAGGCAGCCCGTTGATCCCGATTGAACGGTCGAGCTCGAGCCCATTTTGGGTTGATCGCAGAAGCATTTTGAACTTTGCTTTCTGGTCTGAGTAGGACTAATAATTGTTAATTAATAAAGAAAATTAGGCTTATCGTCTAAACTAAAAGTTAGTTGAATATTTTCCTAACTTTTTATGGTCACTGGAATTTTTGTAGTCCTAATTGAGTGGTCCAATATTCATGTGGTACCACAAACATGAACCAATTTCTATTCGTATAGACACTACTTTATCAATTTTAAAACAAGCAATGTACTTATTCCTTAAAATATTTTGATGTGGGCTTACACAACATTATTTTAGCAAGGTAAAGCAACTACTTAATGATCATCAAAGTATTTTTCAATAAGAGTGAGCCTACAATTTGAAATCAGCATCATCTCATCCTAGCTGGGTATACAACACATGTCGCACACTGAGAATGAAAGGAGCACATCTAATTTTTAAGTCTATGGTATTTTAATACTAATGCAATATATAAAGTGCCCTGTCGATCTTGGGTCCATATCAAACTAGGAAAGTAGAGTTTCAGTGAAATTAGGTTGCCGACCGCTGAACTAGAGGGTTCTGTCCCTGCTCACTACTGCTCACCAACTCTCAAAAAGTGCCTCACAATCTCATTTAGTTAGCAAAGATTCAGCAGGGTTACCACTCAATTCCGTGGGAAAAATTCCCTGTGTTTTCCCTGCATGAATATGCAGTATTACGAACGAGCGAACACTGATATTCTATATGAACATTAATATCCTGGCACAGAAAAAAAACTAACTAAATAAAAACATAGGGAGGCAAAACAGAATTCATTAAAACTGAAATCATAGAACGGATAGATGACTAATCTCATACTCTCTAATTAAATTAGCATAAGCTTTAAAATGCATTTCAAACTAAGTAATAAATATTTTTTGCTTTTATAATACATAATTAAATATTTACTTATAAATAAATAAACTTAGCAAAAAAAAAAAAAACTGTGAAGTAAAATTACTATTTATTCTATTTTATTTATTATTATTATTTTATTCATTTGCGCATAAATTTATTCATTGGTAGTTTACATATTTTAGAATTCATTTTGGCAACTTGAACTTTTGAAAAAAAAGTAAAATTCCATGCACTTTCCAGATTTTTGAAGAAATTTTCAAAATTCCCTGGATTTCCCCTGTTTTTCTGTTGATTTTTCAATTCCCTGTATTTTCCCTGTTTTTTCAGGTTTCCCTGTCGTGGCAACCCTGTTCAAAGTGCCTGTTAGGGAAACTCAGGTTAAAATATACCTTGCGATTGAAACAAGATAAAAACTCTGCTCTCCCCTCTCGTAGCAAATAGAATTTCAGTAAAGAGCTTATTCTAATAAGGAAAACAACTATTAAAATTTCACACCTACCCTAAGATAAAACTACCGAAATAAAAATACCTAAAATATTTTTTTAAAAAACCACTTCAAAGAGCACCCCGTTCTTATCAGTATCTAAACTAACTTACACTGATTTCAGAGTTATCGGAACTAAGAAGCTCCTGAGCATAGCAAAACAGCCGTTTTGTATGTTAGATAAGTCATTTTCAAATTTGGGGTCTCAATTCAAATTTGTAGCTTGAATTAATTTCGACTAGGAATTTTGCAGAATTAGAAACCCTTATATCTGCTGTTCTAATTAATTGAGAAAATTAGAATATGTTTTATCGGATGCAGAGATAAAGAAGCTCTTTCAAATGACATAGAATGTTAAGGGGTGTGGGAAATTTTTCATCCTTTGATTGGCAATTTATGTGAAGTTTTAGCTTAAAAAATATTACAAAAAAAACTAATTCAAAATTAAAAATAAAAAAAAACGCTGAGCGGTGCATACTTTTGGTGCTTGAAGTAATTTTGTGTCAAATTTCAAGGAGGTAGATGCTACAAGGATCTGCTGGATGCAGGTGCCCCATAGGCATCCTTTTGCAATTTTTTTGGGGGTTATTTTTAATAAAGGCTAGACTGACCAGTGAATGAACACTTAAGCACAATGTATCATTTTCAAAATTTCACAGCATCGGGGAGGGGGTCATACAAAACTAGAGTTAACACTTTTTCTATCTCATAAAGTCCTAAAAGTTCCATAATTCACATACCCCACACACTCATGTCAAAATAAATCCGCACCTTGCTGACGCCAGAATCCGGTATGCACAGGAAACTATCTTCATCTCTTCCTATAACACCTCCCATGTGACTGACCAATATAAGTGAGCCAACTTTCAATGTCTCAGAGTGTTCCACAATTACCCTGATGCATGGAGGGTATGCTTTGGAAAGAACTGAAAAGGTGCAAATTTTCAAAATTTTAGTACGATTTGTATTCAATACTTGATATCTATATCTATAAAAATGAGTGTATGTATACTTGTTCTCTATACAAATCCACAGTTTGCGTCAGATTTTCATCAAACTTGACACAGAGGTTCCTTGATGCCCTAGAATTCTCATAGGCGGGGTCTTGAAATTTTAAAAAATCTAAAAAGCTCAAATTTAAATTTTTTGTCAAAAAATGACCCTTTTATTGGAATCTAGCCTATTTATATTGTAATCGAGATAGGCCTTTTAGCATTCAAATTGATGAAATTTAAGATTTTTAAATATGAGTATTTTTCAACAATGATTACGATTAAAGTAATGAATTTTCAATTTAAGGCTCACCTATTTCCTTTTAGCATTGAAATAAGTAAAAAACAATCATAATTCATGTGGACTTTATAAAAAGAACCACGGATTTGAATTTCAAATTTGCAATGCGACGACAGTTGCGTCTGTAATGGAGATAAGCCTTCAGAACGAGAAATAGATTTACTTCTGAGTTATAATAATTTTTACTTTGTAGGTGGGAACAATTAATAGAGAAAAGTTAATATTTTAAATTTGGCGGGTGAAATTGATGCAATTTTTTCACTTCCATGTGCATATATTTCATGCAAGTGGACGCGGCAAAGCACAGACAACATTTATCTTTAATTTTCACCTTTTGATAAGACTATTTTTCTGTAAACGTTTAACTTTCTGTAATATTTTAGTTTTTTTCAAAGTTTGTACCTAAGAGACAGATTGATGCAAATTATTTTATACCCATATGAATAGAACTCTTTCAAACTTTTTTCCCCTGAATGCTATGTTGTATTAATAAGCACCCGGGCAACGCCGGGTATTAAACTACTAAAAAATAAGAACTTTTCAAGGACTAATGTATAAAAAATTAACGATTGATTATAATTAAAAATACATCGGTTATTATTATCTATAATCAAATTTCAAATAAATTAAACAAACAAAAATAAAGGTTTTTTTAATAACCCTGTACACAGAAAATTTAGCTTTACTAAAAAAAATAAGCACTCAATTTTTGTATAAGTTTTGTTTAGATATTACATGATGTAACTTAAATTTACATAAACTTTACATTTTCTAGATAAGCTGAACGTATCATGGGGCTTT
This sequence comes from Uloborus plumipes, assembly GCA_038373865.1. NCBI lineage: Eukaryota > Metazoa > Arthropoda > Arachnida > Araneae > Uloboridae > Uloborus > Uloborus plumipes. The sequence goes on along the minus strand of JAXGGA010000196.1, from coordinate 110,292 downwards.
AATTCAAATCTATGTGCGTTTATGACAAGATATTTAAAAAAAAAAACCTTTATGTGCAATTTCATATTCTGGACAATAATCTCTTGAATGCAGCTCTGTATCAGAATCCGAGGAAAACAGTTCCCCTTCTTCGGGTGAGCTAAACTCGTCTTCAGGAATATTTTTTTCATCATCTTCATGAATTTCTAAATCACTCTTTTTCTTTTCCTGATAAATGAAAAGAAAAAATGAAAAAATGATACCAAAAAAAGTTTTTTGAAAGTTTTGCAATAAAACTGATGTAACTTGTATTTAGGAATAATTTCTGTAGCAATGATCAATATGGTTTTGGCAATTATGTAACATTTTGAATCCTCTACAAATTCAATTCAATTCAATTGTTTAAAACATGAACTTTTATTCAATAAATTTAAGAAGGAAAACAACTTTGAGATACAAAAATCAAACTTTTAAAAGAAAAAAAATGAAAAGATGACACTAAATATTTAACTTCAAGTTACCTGCATAGTTTAACTCTAATTTCAGAAAATCAAATCTTCACAAAATACAAAAACTTACCAATTTTCTTTTCCAGTAAGATTTTCGAGCCTGCTGCTTTTTATTCTTTACTGCAGTACAAGGGTCTTCATATTTCCATTCCCCAAAATATTCATAAGATTGTTTTTCATCATCATATCGATAAGAAATTTGATTTGATGTATCATACAAAAGTTGTTTTACCTGCAGTCAAATTAAAGTAACGTTAAATTGTCTATAAAATTTAATTATTTGTTAATTCATTTTTTGCATTAAAATTTAAAAAAAAGAGAATGGTAATTCATTATTATAAATCATAATACAATATAAACTAAATAGAAATCTAAGTAAAACCAAATGTGTAAAAGTTTTGGCAAATTTCTCTTAGCAAAGAAATATATTTCATTTTCAAGAAATGGTTGAGTGATTATACATTCATTGAAAACAAATTTGAAAAATGGTTATGCAACAGTACAGTATTTTAAGTATGCTATGACAGTTTTATGTAAGTCTGTTTGAAAATGGTTGGCAATGTATTCACTTTTCGAAAGATATAAAAGGTTTTTAAAAAAGTAAGTTCTCAACCAAACTAGCAGCATAGCATTAGATATTTTGTTTTTGAATAATTCCTTGGCAGAGAAAAGAAATGAAGTCATATGAAATACTACACGTCCAAAACTCACTCTCAAATAAATAAGTAGAGATTTTTTTGTCAAAATCTTCATTAAAATAAGAAATCATAATCTTCAAAAATCGCCATTAAAATACGGATGACAGTTCTGAATAAGTCCAATCCGATTACATTAAAGACAGTCTAAAAAATCTGTATTCCATTTCATAAATAAATAATACTAATAACATATTTATTTGATCATAAATTTGTAATTTACGAACATGCGTTTTCAGTAAGAAATAAAAGTAGCGCAATTTCAAGCAGAAACAGATTTTATAAACAGGAATATTACGATAAGGTACATGACCTACACTTGAAACATCTTTTAGGTGGAAATATTTTGGTTGCCTTTGCAAACTCAACCAAAAAAGATTGGTAACACTTGAGATAGGCATTGATTTTGTGTAATTACAATTAAAAAACAGTCGGCTAAAACAAAATGTACACAGCACCACCTAAGGATTTGTTTTATTTGCACACCTGCTAAGTCTTTAACCCAAAAGACGAGGGGGTGCTGAAAAGTTCCTGACTTTGCCTCCCTCTAGATGAAAATTGAAATCTTGTTTGATACCATAAGAAAGCTTGTTATCTTGTAATATTACTGTAAAAATAGAAGTTTTTTCCCACTCTATTAGCTATTTCAAATTTAAGGTAGAGGAAAACATGGTACAACTCAAGAATGTTTTACAATTGTGCAGTTGAGGAGAGTAATGAAGTTTTTATTTCTCCAAAGAAAGACCGCAAAGCACATTCACACTGAAATGTCACAGATACTAGGTGAGAACAGGACTCTTCTTTCTTTGGGAAACAAAAACTTCATAACGCTCCTCTACTGCACAGTTGTAAAACTTGCTCGAGCCTCGGTTATTTTATCTTCTAGCTCAAATTTAAAATAGCTGACGGATTGGGAAAAAACTTCCATTTTTACAGCAATATTACAAGCTAACAAGCTTTCTTATGGTAACAAAAAGTTTCCAATTTTCAACTAGAAGGGGGGCAAAGCCAGGAACTTTTCAGCACCCTCTCGTATATATTCAGAAATCTTCAATAAAAAAAGTTGACTAAGTTAATAAATTATTTGATACCATGGAATCAGAATGGATCAATTTGATGCCAACCGAAAAATCAAAGAGGATAAGACAATGTTAAGCAGTTAAGTCAAAGCTGGGATCAGCATAATATCCATGGAAGATTCAGATCAGTATGTGCAGAGAGCTTTTTGATAAGGTTCCCCCTTTTAGCTTTTGAATTCATATGTGTTGTCTAAGAAAAGTTAAGACACATCAGGTTAAATAGCCTAGAAGAACTTAAATTCCAGGACAGTAACTTAAATTTCAATTGGTGTATAACTTTTATTTATTTGACACTTATACTAAAAATATTGCTCTTACTGGTGCTACTCACTATCCCAACTACTAACTTCTCCAACTTACTATCCCAAGAAAAAAACTAGAAGATAAAAGATACAAATGGTTCGTAGACATTATGAAAAAATACAGATCATTTTACTCACAGGGTCAAAATAATATCCTGTTGATGGGCTATAATACATATGACTTGATTCGTCGTACACATACTCCGACATTTCACAATGTTGCTCTACCACTTCCTTAACCAGATCACTCACAGTCATCTAGAAAACAAAAAAGGACTACTGTACAAAGAATAAATTGTTCAAAGTACACATATCAAATGATTTATTTTGGATGGACAAATGGAATGTTCATTGATTTTACTTTTTTTCTTTCGAATAAACCCATTTAATCCATTTTGTAAGCTAGTTATTTGCAAAAGTAGCTATTTGCAAGGGTATACTAAAGATTCTGAAGTTTTTCTGGTCACTAGAGATGAGCAGAAGCAAATTGATTGTTTGCTACACATTTCTAAATATGTTTGTGATTTTTGTTAAATATTATTGGGGTCACAAAGTTCTCTAAATTCCCATCTGGGGATGCTAGAATAGGGATAGCTCAGTTCCTCACCTGGATCAAAAAACAGAGTGTTCTTCAGGGGCCCATTCAACCAGCTAAACTAAGTGTAGTATAGGGGACTCTAAAGTGAGTGAGTACAGGAGAGACAAAGGGGCATAATTCAGTTGTTTAAATTTATCAAAATGAATAATGTTATTAGATTAATTTTTTGCATGGAAAGTAGGGTCACTGTTTTAAGTTCTTCAAATTTCAGGCTAACCTAAAAATATGGAAAAATTACTACTTTGATAGGGTTGTGGACCCTTGGAACAGTTTACCGGAAGAAGCTGAAATGAGCAAGGAAGTAGATAGCTTGAAGAAGGCCATTGATCTTCATTGGGGACTATAAATTGACCAAAACCAGCCTAACTGGGCCCAGAGCCTGTTACTGGTCAACACATTCATATTGTATTTGTATAAAGTAAATTTTCTTAATTTCATGTATTGCAATGAGAAGGGTTGGACCCCAAAACTGTATATTTTGGGACAGTTTGAGAATGGGTAAATGACATCAATGCAGAAGTCTTTTAAAGTTTCTGATATGACCTACTTCATAGTGCACTATAGCATGTTCATGTAATTTTTTTTTAAACAATAAGAAAATGTCTGGTATAAAGTGTACGTAGATACTGATGCTATCAAAGATCAAGTGTGAATGCCTATAAAATTAAAAAAAATAATAATTTTCATAAAAAATAGTTCTTCCTCACACCAACTTTCCAGTTAAAAATAAAAGAAGGACGAAAATATCATTAAAAGTGGCTTAATGCATATAAAAAATATCGCCAAGTCCAAAAAAAGTCAAAAAGAAATAAAAAAGTAAAATATGAATATCGAAAAATTAAAAATTGGAAAGTAGGGTATTAAGATGGGGAATCTGTGTGTCTGTTGGTCGGTCTGTCTATACCCCCCCCCCAAAAAAAAAAAAAACTTTTGAATGAACATTCCGATTTGAACAAACTTTTTTTTGTTGGAAAGATCTTGGGGAGTACAAGTCATTCCCATATTTGATTTTTCGATTTGACCAATTTTTGGTCCAACTTTGAACCGTTCAAACAACCTGTCCCACGAAACTTTTTAGTAAACAGTCCGATTTGAACAAACTTTTTTTTGTTCAAAAGATCTTATCAAAGATACTTCATTCCCGTCTTTACATTTCCAATTTGAACAATTTTTTATTCAACACTGAACTGCTCATACAAGCTGTCACCCCTAATAACTTTGTGAACATTTTGATTGAACATTTGTGTGAACAATTTGAACAAACTTTTTTTTTGTTCGTAGGATCTCAGCTCCCGTATTTACATTTCCGACTTGAACAATTTTTCGTTCAACATTGAACGGTTCATACAAGCTGTCACCACTAATAACTTTTGTGTGAACGATCTGAACAAACTTTTTTTTTTGTTCGAAGGATATCAGCAAGGATACTTCATTACCATGTTTAAATTTTCAATTTGAACAATTTTTCATTCAACATTGAACCGTTCAAGCAACCTTTCCCCAATTAATAACTTTTAAGTGAGCCGTCCGAATTGAATAAACTTTCTTTTGTTCGAAAGATCTCGGAGAGGCTCATTCCCTTATTTCACTTTTTGATTTTAACCATTTTTTGTTCAATGTTGAACCGCTCAGAAGAAAACTTAACATTAGAGTTTACGGGGAAGTTAAAGCTGAATGTTGATCCTGAACTTAAAGGCGGATTTCCTTCAAACTAACTTTGAAAGAAAATGGTTTTGATAAATAATGTATGTAAAGTACTTTTCTGAATAATCTTCTGTGAGGACTCTGATTCCGACTCTGACTTCGCAAACATGGCGTAAATGCAGGCTCAGAAAAAAATGACTGACTGTGCAGACGATTTTTTGTTTATTTACTTATCTCTTTTATTTTATTTATTGTTATTATTATTTTTTTGGCAGACGATTTTTTTTTTTGTAAAAAAATTTTTCATTCACAAGAGCATTTTATTCTTTATTTATATTTAACAACTGGCAACGGATTAAAAATGAAATTCGAGACATTTTATTAACGAATGAGTTTTTTTTTCTTTCTTTGATAAAATGTGTTTTGATGTTTTTGTACTTTTATTTATTTATTTTTTTGAAAACGATTGAGGAATTTTTCTATGGAAGAACTATAACAGTTACATTTTTTAAAAGGTGCGACAAAACTTTATTTATTCGTTTATTTACTTTTTACGTGCTTATTTCATCTAATAAGAGGAGTATATTTTGCATTTAGAAACCAGCTTTAAGTGCTAAAAAGGTATGTTTGACAATTTTCAGCTTCAGATAATCAAGAGAATATTGATCAGATGCTAGAATGCTGATGTCGATGTACTGGAAAGTAGGCTCGTTTAGTTCTTGACAGAACTTCTTGTTAACATATTATTAAATGGAAAACTATAAAAGAATGAACAAAAGCATAAGGTTTGCAGACAGGAGTTTTGAGGTCATGAGGAACCTTTTTTTAATACCAAAGAAATGAGATCATTGATAAAAATATAGGAGACTAAAGTTGATTGTTTTGCATCTCTTGATTCATATGCTCATTTCTTTTACAATGAAAAAGAGAAATACCAACACTGACAGCTGTGAATGCAGTCCCTCCTCCCATTTAAAAATTTAAATTTCAGTTCCTATACAAGCCAATTAAATTTACTGTTTGTATTATTTTACTACAGTTAAGTGCCAATTACAAATAATTTTAAAGCAGTCATTTTGCTTGTTATAAAAGAAAAGAATAGACAGTAAGCTGATCATTTAGAACAGTGGTTCCCAACCTGGGGGCAATTTGCCTCCTCAAAGGGGCGATAAATTCTTAAGGGGCGATAGGGGGCAATGGGTATTTAGAAGAGAAAACAGTAGTAATAAAAGAGTAGCAAAAACTGCAATAGTAAACATGCACGAAACCGGTTGTTCAGATTTCAGACAATTGATCACAAGTTAGAAAGAAACAAATTGAAGTTCAAGAGCTCCTTGCACCTCAGGAAGCATTTTGTCATTCATTGTCAATTTTATGAATTTTCAGATTTTCAACTTATTTTCCTTCAAATAATGATTTTAGATCCCCCAGATTCCAGTGTAGAAAAGAAAATAATTTCTTGAAAAATGCACTTCTGTTTTTTGACAAGTACGTCGATGATCTTAGTTAAATATTACCTTTCAGTTGCTTATCATTTCACTTTGTAAAAGAAAAAAGAAATTAAAGGTATTTTATTCCTTTATTAATATTTTTAGCTTAAAAGTGATTGGTTACAATTGCTTCATTGCGTACATTTTACTTCAAATTAAAGTTAGGTACTTATATTTTTAATAATATTGATGTTCGCTTGAGTCAATTTATATTTTTTTCTGGGTGGAAAGGAGGGGGAGGAGGGTGATAGGTGGCAGTCAGCGTCTTGAAGGGGGCGATGAGCTCAAAAAGGTTGGGAAGCACTGATTTAGAACATAATGTCCAATTAGTGTCATTTTATTGCAAGAAAGATAACTTGTCAGACGTTTATGACTTCCACCGGAACTCAGATTTTCACGTATTTTTGTTTTTTTTTTACACCTGAGATAATGATGCAAGGTATCTAAGAGAAAAGTTTTAGCTCATTATTAGTAAATTAAACATTCATGTGTTGTTTAATATATTTCTTAAACAAAACCGGCAATTGCATGCAACTTAGTTGTCGGAACCTTCCAATCAAAAAAAAAAAAGAAATTACAATTTTGCAAAGTGTTAATTAATAAATATAAATAATAAAATAACCATGAGCAAACATTTTGTAACCAAATAAGCAAATCACTTACATTCTTTCCTTCTGGAAGTTTCCAATCTGATGAAGAATCAATTGAATCTACCAACATAAAAAACAGAAGAATTTATGAATACACATCTAAACTAAATGACGTTAATAAATTATAATCCTAAATTTCTCATGTGCATTTTCAAAAGAAAAACATAAGAATTGTAGCAACACATGTATGCATTATAAAAATACATCCCCTCTACTATTTTGTATCTTTTCCTAATTTTTCAATTGGAAACTTATAGCATTCAGAGCTTTTGATCCTTTTCAACAATTTAAAACTTTCTGTCACTTTACCTTTTTTAATTTAGTTAGAATGAAATTTGAATACCAAGTATACAAAATAAAACATCTTACCAACACTTTCTTTAAATTCCTCTATTGTGGGCAAAGAATGATCTTCAGCTGTAGTCATTTCCTACAAATGAATGATTGTTTTAATTAAATCCTATAAGTTATTTACATTCTTCAACACTTAGAGGAAAAACAGAAAGGAAAAGTTTAAAAAAATAAATAAATAAAAATAAACATTTTGCAGAAAAGAAAAGAGCTCTTCCCCTAGCATTTACCTAACTGAATACATATCCTAAGCAGAGAAAATATTGGATGATGAATACGAAATGGTTGATATTAGATACGGCTTATAGCAGTGGCAGATCTTTGCCTTTTCCAAGCTAAGACAAAGACTTGAAACTGTATTTATATCAAGAATCAAAAAACAATACAAAGAATACAAGTTAAATCTACCACCCCCTCAAGGGCGTATATAAGGGGTGGGCTCAGGGGGCCCGGGTCCCTCATAAAATCAAGAAAAGTTTGCAGAAAAGCATAATTCGGTTGACGCTCGTTCACAAAAATTTGAGCTTTTACCTATAAGAAAAAAAATGTGGAATCAGTCTCCTCTCCAGTAGGTTCTAGGTGAGAGATCAGTCAGGTTCACAACTTTTAATCTTTTCACCAGTATGGCAATGAAAAAAATAGTCCCACTCTCCACCCCTATGTCATCAAAGATAATTGAAAATTGCATTTTTACAACTTAAGTATCCAAAATTTTCATGAGGAGAGCTCCTTATCTAGCTTTTCTACAATAATTTGGTCATAACCGAAAATTGCATTTTAGAGATTTAGAATTAAACAATTTCCGGTAGAGATCTCTTCCCTTCTGTTACATATTTCTAACGCCTTCAAAGATAATTTCCAAAACTGTTTTTATAAAGGAGAGATCACGAATTTCTCACCCTTATCTCTAACAATATCTAAGGTAATTTAAACGAGCATTTATGTGCCTCAACACTAAAGCAATCCGGAAGAGCCCTCAAACCCTTTTTTCCTCCCTAACATGAGAAAAAAAAGACACTAAAAATTCAATTTTAGGATTTCAATTTCCAGAAAACTGCGAGGGAGGGAGTGACTTCTTTACCCCATCATTTCCTTTCAACGAGTTATAGCATATAACTGTTTTTTAAACTTCTATCTTGGGAAGCAGTTTCCTATTTCTTTTCCTAACGTCATTAAAGAGAGCCTTGAATGCATTTTTAGGACATAAATTCCAAAGTATTTTTAAGGGAAGGTTTCCGAACCACTACCCTTCCCCTAACTTTGCTATCAAAGATAGTCTAAAATTGCTCCTCCATGTTTCCAAAATTCGAAAATCATTGAAGGGATTTTCCATACTGAGTGTGTCCAAAGATGACTTGAACTTAGGTTTCAAAACTGAAATTTTCTAAACCTGTGAAGGGCGGGTCGCCAGTCCCCGAACTCTTCCTTTCCAGAGATATCCTAAAATTGACTTTAGTTTAAAATTTCAGGAGGCAACCCAGCCAACCCCCTTAATTCTTTATTACGAAACATGACCTAAAGTAAAACTTTGGTGTTTCAAATTTCCAAAGAGATTCCTCGAATCCTCCTTATTTAATTTACTTCACCACGATAGCTTAAAATTCGGCAATGAAATCGTTAAAAAGTTTCCAGGAGAAGCTCCAATCCACTAACGTCATCAAAGACAGCCTGAAATTCAATTCAATTTTGAAAAAAGTCCCAGAATTAGCTAAAGCCTCCCCTTTCCCTTTTTCCATCATCTTGGAAAAATTGAAGATCTGGTACTAGAGCAATTTAATAACTTTTGATTGCAAAACAGGAAAAAAAAGTGGGTGTGTGGGGGGGGAGTCCCTAAAGTAGGTTTTATTGGGCCCCCTCCAAAATTTTACCCTATATATGCCACTGCACCCCCTAGAAGTATAGACAGAGGATAATAAAAGCAAGTTGAAAAAAAAATACAAATTATTTTTTTTATGAATGGGTGTTATTTGTAAAATTTCTGAATTTTCAACCTAAAAATTTAATAAAAAAAACAGAATAACCATAAAAGTGGAATTCTGTGTAACTGAAGGCATATGGGCGATTCTCTGTGAACTGGTAATTTGCTGTCCGGACCGAGTATTTTAAAAATAATAAAGTGTAATAAAGTAATTATTGCTCTTAATACAAGTAAAGCATTAATACTTTGTGGCCCAATTGTATTTGGAGAGGTAACTATTTAATTTTTTTTTCTAGAAATTATCTAAGCACCAAAAACAGTCCCCTGGCTGTCCCAATCCAATAGTTCAACACTTCAAGGCAATATTTCAAAAAACCTATTAATACTACATAAATTTTGCAATTAATATCTAAAAATAGAATAATGCCACTATATCTTTTTTACGAAATAAGGTCTAATTACGTATTGCTAAAACTTAAAATTGCCATGTAAATTCTGTCCGGAGATTTTTCAAACAGTCCCCTGCCACAAATTCAAAGCTCCAATAGAAAAAATCTGTTACTCTTGTAAATGTTTTTTGTCATGAAGTTTAAAGTAGTAAGTAGGGATGCACCGATTAATCGGCAGTACCGATTAATCGGCCATTATCGGCCACTTTGCCGATTATTAATAATCGGCAAAATCGGGCCGATTAATTGGCTGAAAAATATTTTTCAGATATTATTCTTTAAAGTATACTTTCACAAGGAAACTATGATGAATAATTTTATTAACAGTAATAATAATACTCACAGTTGATATAAAGTTTTTTTTTAATTAATTCTCCTACTTTGAATAAATATACATAGACAATGATGCAACATTTTTCATGTGGCGATAGTTTTCTCCTTAGCACAGTGCTTTCAGATAACCTCTAATTTTCAAAGAATAAAAGTATTGAATTAAATAGCTACTGATTACTAAAATATATGAATTAAAAGTACTCCTAAATTGGAGTGTTTACCACACACTCACCCACCCCTTCTTTTTTAATAAATTTTTATTTCCAATTGACATAACTAACAATGGAAATTAAAAATAAAAGTTAAAATTTTAGACTGCTTTTTTCTTACAAATAACTAACAATGTGTTAATAATATTATTGACACTAATATGAAAATTGGTTCTAAGAAATTTAATAAAATATTGAAATTATTTTGTGAAAACTAGGAAAATGGAAAAAAATCTTCTCCCAGAAATAAATTACTTACTATTTCTAAACTTGGAATTGTACAAGAGATAAAAAACAGTGATGGACTACGACACATGGCGCTTTACGCAGCCGGCAGCTACGAGGTAGATATAATAAAGTTACGATGTTATTAAACTATTCTATTGAGTAATTATTGTTCGTTAAATACATAACATGGTGTCAGAACGCTAAGCTGCAATGCTTCGAACCCGAGGAATAATGAGCTATTGTGCTTTTCGCTAAGAAGATAGAAACTGGAAGCAAGTTGAGCGCGGAGATGGAGACATCCTTCAGACCACCGGGAGTCCTGGCCTTTAGTGGCAATCTAAAAGAAAGCTGGACGAAGTGGAAGAAGAAATTCAATAACTTCTTCTTAGCTTCGGAGAAGAGCGAGAAGTCCGAGGAAATTAAAATTGCAATACTTCTCAACCTCATTGGAGATGAGGGAGAGAATGTATACAACACTTTTACGTTTGCAGAGTCCACAACTGGAACTACCTTAAAAGAGGTGTTACAGCAATTCAATACATATTGCTTGCCCCAAACTAATGAGGTGTTCGAACGGTACAATTTCTTCTCGTGCTCGAAGAAGGATGGCCAGGACATCGACTCATATGCCACAGAGTTAAAAACCCTGGCATCCTCATGCAACTTCGGGGACCAGGAAACCAGCCTAATTCGTGACCGAATTGTCTTAGGCGTGAATGACCCTGGATTGCAAAAAAGACTGCTACGAGAACCACAGCTCACACTACAAAAAGCCATCGACAGTGTTCGCGCGTGCGAAATCAGCAGACGGCAAGTGAAAACCATAAATGACTCGACTACTACAACCGTGGATATGATACACAAGCAGGTAGCAAGAAATGCTGCTCTGGAATGTCAAGCATGTGGGAGGCATCATATAAAAGGACAGTGTCCGGCATTCAACAAGCTGTGCAACAAATGCAAAAAAAAGAATCATTTCGCAGCTATGTGCAAAAGTAAGTACCAGCAGTCTGTGCCACGAAGTAGACGTGTCAACGAATTGCAGTTTAATGACTCTAATATCTCTATTGTTGATTATAGTGAGAGTCAAGATGTTTCCCTTTTTATTGATAGTGTACATAATGTTCATTTGAGAAATGCTAACGAATTGCTCAAGACAATATTAGTTGAAGGGCATCAGGTGTCCTTTAAACTGGACACAGGAGCCCAAGTTAACGTCTTACCTTGGCATATTTTTAATTCTTTTAACCTGCAACAGAAATTACAGCCAACTGATATTGTCTTGATGTCATATGGAAATAATAGGCTTAAACCTATTGGCTCCATAGATCTTAGTTGCAGTACAGAAAAATTTTCTAATGTTGTGCTAAACTTTATGATAATTGATGTCAGAGCCAAACCAATCTTGGGCCTGCATTAGGGTGATTCAAAAAAAATTTTTTTTGAATTTCTGTGATCTTACCCCGCAGTTTTTTACACTATTCATGAATGTGATGTATGTAAAATTTTAGCTCAATTGAATAATATTTAGAGGTCGCTCAACGCGATCGAATTCTGTTGAAAATTAGCAATTTCGAGAGTTGGAGTATATAGCTTCATTACCCGAAATAATATTATTCTTCATATAAAATGGAATAACTTAAAACGTTAGTTTACTCTACTAAGTAATTAGTCAATAAAATAATAGCTCAAAGTGAGTTGTAATGATTACCCCCCTCCCCTCCCCCCCACTCCAAAGCTGCATTATCTCTTACCTGAGTTTGGGTAGAAAATGCAGCTGCAAGCTCGGGCTGTGGTTTCTGTTTTCTTTTCGGTTGTTTGAGGTGTATGAGTTTATTTGGCTAAAACACCTAGCATCCACTCTAGACAGGGCCCAGTATAAGTGACAGAAAGCCACTTTGATAGTAGCTGCTACAGTACAAAGTATGGGTCAAAATGGGGAAGATTTGACAACGTCCATAAAACGGTAAATGCAAACTATTCGCTCTGACTTGGCCGTTAACTTACAAAAGTCGTTTAAATCTAGGACTTCCTTTGATAGTTCACTGGAACGAAACACTTATGCAAAATATTTTGGGAAAATGAAGGAGGATCGGCGGGTTTCATACCAGTATTAGTATCAGGACCACAAGCATTGATGATTTACTTCTGGGTTCTAGTAAGTTAGTCAGGCATTGGTATTGTTACGGAAAATGCTGCTATACGATAACCAGTTAGATAAATGGGAACTTACTGAGCTCGTACGTGGTATGTGTTTCAATACGACATGAATTGCCGGTACTAAAGTTGCAGCATGTTTGAACTTGGGAAAAAAAAACTAGGGAAGCAACTTTTATATTGTGCTTTCCGCCATTATATTTTAGACATTGTGTTTTCTGTGGTATTACAACCGAAATCTATTCTACTCTTGATCTCTAGGTATTTTAACCGATAAACCAAGAAATAGGTAGAATTGGGGTATTTGATTGCGTGCAATGTCAGATGCGATGTTCACGCAATTGCGTGGAACCATCCACTGCCATTGCATCTACAATACTGCTTTTTAAGCGGTTTTAGCAATCATAGTCCAGAATAAAACATTCTAATTTTAAACCTGGAGTGAGGAACGATGAGGTTGAGGAGTTGGTAGCACATTCAGAGCAACGTGCAACTAGTAATGGAAGTTGCGCAAAGTTAACTTCTGATGACCCATGTAAAAGAAGTGTCCAAGGAAGATACTAGAGCTTAGTGCGATTTTCTTGAGCAGAGCACCTTCTCTTGGTGTATGTTTTCGTGTCCCAGGAGTGGTTCCTCGTGTTATATCTGTGTTAAAGATTCTTTATGGCTTCAAGTTATGGATATTTCCCAATCAGTTCAAACTTGCAGCTGGACAAACAAAAGGTATTCGTAACATATGAATGTGATTTCTTTCACATTCTTATCGTTAATGGGAAAGAATGTCTAAGAGCTGGGTTCCCAGCAACCCTTTTTGTGCAAGCACTAAGAAATGATTTGGAATATTTTTAGCGTCCTTATTCATGTAAAGAAGAAACTCAAAATATATCAGCTGTTTGATCCTGAGCATTCGAATCTTTAAGATAGCTACCAACAAGTCTTCATACTACCAAAGAAACTGAGGATTGTAAACGACAATACGGAGCATGGCATGGCCCTTATTGAAGCATTTGTTAAGACTATCACTAACGACGAAAAACAAAGACAGTGTCTTCTTCAAGTGGTACAAAAACACAGAAAAGGTTTCAAAGTTGCAAAAAAGTAACCTTAAAAAGTATTGCAAGAATTAATGAGCGAATTACTATATATTTAATGTATTTAAACTTGTTTTTTATATTTTTTCCGTATTTGATTAGTTTTCATACTTTTCTGCATTTCATTGGTTTTTCAGATATATAGTTCATTTTGTGATTGCACGCTTTTTTTCTTCTGAGATATAAAAAAGCAATAAAGTAACTTTATCATTATTATTATTTACGTTCGCATTTGTGCCAATATCACAAAATTTGAAGTATTCCTAAATGTAAATATCGTTTACTAAAATTTTGGGCGAATAATTCAGTGTATATAAAGGGCCTAAATAAGACGATAAGACGAATAAAAATACAAAGGCTACTTTTTTCTATAGATATCATTTACGATCACGTTTTTGTCAATATCACGAAATTTCAAGGCGTTTGAGCGACCTCTAAATATTAACATATTTTGCCAAAATTTTGCACAAATAATCAGTGTATATAGTGGCACAAAATAAGAGGGTAAGACGCACAAAAATACAAAGGCTACTTTTTTCTATAGATATCATTTACGATCACGTTTTTGTCAATATCACGAAATTTCAAGGCGTTTGAGCGACCTCTAAATATTAATATATTTTGCCAAAATTTTGCACAAATAATCAGTGTATATAGTGGCACAAAATAAGAGGGTAAGACGCACAAAAATACAAAGTTTATTTTTTCCATACATTTCTGAATCACCCTAGCCTGCATGCTTGTGACAAATTACAGTTAATTAAGTATGTTGACAATATTTGTTTGGAATCTAAATTAAAGGTAATTGAAAATTACAAGGTTGTATTTGAGGGATTGCGAAGTTTTCCAGGGGAACCACACCACATTGAAGTTAAATCAGATGTATCTCCGGTAGTAGATGCCCCTAGGAGGGTACCTCAGTCTCTACATAAAGAGCTTAAATGCACACTAGATGAGCTCGAAAGACTAGGCATTGTTTCCCAAGTCAATAAACCTACAGATTGGGTCATTAGTCTAGTGGTTGTTGAAAAGCCCAATGGTAAGTTAAGGATATGCCTTGACCCCAGAAATCTAAGCAAAGCAATCAAACGGGAACATCACATCATGCCTGCTGCTGATGAAATCCAGGGCTGGCCTTAGCAAATGCGGGGCCCGATTGGAGAACTCTGGCGGGGCCTCTTTTAAAACTCTTTTTAAAAGAAAAACTTTTTGTTTCGCTATTTTTTTACAAGAAAAAAAAATAATAATAATAATAAATCAATAGCTTGCTAAAACAAGCCATTACAGACTAACCGTTCTTTCTATTTTATATGCACCTTCCCTGACCCTTTCGTTGATGATGAAAAGACTACTTATATAACCGTTTCATATATCCGAAAAAGCATGTTGCATTTTTGATTATATTCCCAAGAACTAAGTTGTACTAGTGCCAGGCAAATAGTGGGGTATATATGTTTAAAATTTGGAGAGGGCTAATGGGACCAAGCTTAGAATAATAATTTAGAGGATGGCAGGGTGGAGCGCTCTTCTAGACATTTTTCATCGTTGAATTTTTAAAATGCAATTCTAAACAATCTTCGGTAATGTCAGAGGAATGGGCGAGAAATTCAGGCTCAAATTCAGACTCTCCTTTCTAAATATATATTTTAAAATGGTATTTGAAGACATTTTAGGCAGCGGCCCAAACGAGAGAATATTTTTAAGGGGGAGGGTGGCACTTTGAAAAAAAACTCCCCCATCTCTTTGAGGGCTCTTCCCCGAAAATTTTGGAAATTATGGTCCTGAAAACGCAGCTTTAGACGTTCTCTTAGAGGACCTTGATAATTAGATGGAGGTTTCTTACTAGAAATGCTTTGAAATTGTTGCCTCAAAAACTAATTTTAAGTTACTTTTGGCCAAGTTATGGAAGAAGGAACGGGTACCCGTTCCTTCTCCCATAACTTGGCCAAAAGTTAGTCCCACGTTCAGAAATTTTCCTTGAAAATATTTCAAAATTATCTCTGGCGGCATTAAACAGAAAGCTGGGGATTGGGTGCTATCTAGCAGAAAATTCAAAAAATTAAAGGCACAAAATGGCAATTTTAGGATTTCCCTGGTTTTGTCAAGTGGGTTTGTCTTCTGCCCCTTAGCTCCCTAGGCTTGAGCCCCTTAGCTACCCCGTAGGCGCGCCACTGATGATGAAAAGTCTACTTATATAACTGTTTTACTGCGTGAGTGTAAGATTGTATTTAGTAGCGTTAAGGGCATTGAAGTTTGTTCAAAATTGAAGTTCCAGAAGCGCAATTTTAAATGATTTTCGATGTTTTTAGGTGTTTGAAGAATTTCCCTAAAATTTTTCAAAACTGAAACTCAGGAAACGAAATTTTAGATACTCCCTAATAATTTTTGTGGGAGTAGGCTTCAGAGAAGTAAGATTTTGAACACGTTCTTATTTTCAGACAAAGTCGAAAAAAGGGGGGGTGAAAAAAGGGGGAGAAGGGCACACAATTATTGACCAATAATTTATATCGGTTGTGTCGTGATTTCTTTTTGAAAAAAATTAAGATTTTCCCCCAACATTATTTATTTTTGTTCTTAAAATCGCTTAGTTTTAACAAAGAGCATTTTTTACTTCTCTTCAGTAATAAAGAATATTTAAAGAAAAATCATCAACTCAGCATTCTGTATTGTGGGCCCTAATTCTCTGGTTGCCGTTTTGGTTAGAGCAGTGTTTCACAACTTGTCTGAGCTCATCGCCCCCTTTAAGACGCTGACTGACACTTATCTCACCCCTCCCCGCCTTCTTCCTCGAAAAAAAAAGTAAGTGAACATCGATATTATTAAAAATATAAGCAGTTTTAACCAATCACTTTTAAACTAAAAATATTAATAAATAAATAAAATACCTTTAATTTTTTTTTCTATTTCACAAAGCGAACTGATAAGCATTTGATGGGTAATATTTAACTAAGATCATCGAAATACTTTTCAAAAACAGAAGTACATTTTTCAAGAAATTATTTTCCTTTCTACACTGGAATCTGGGGGAAATAAAATCATTGAAACTAAAAATTTGAAAGAAAATATATTGAAAATCTAAAAATTCATAAAATGGACAGTGAAATGACAAAATACTTCCTAAGGTTCGAGGAGGAAGCTCTTGAACTTTAATTAGTTTTTTCCTAAACTTGTGATTAATTGTCTGAACTCTGAACAACCGGTTTCGTACATGTTTACACACAAATTCGGTTTTCGCCACCCCTTTACTACTAGTGTTTTCTCTTCTAAATACCCATCACCCCTATCGCCCCTTTGAGGAGGCCAAATCCCCCCCAGGTTGGTTATCACTGGGTTAGAGGGTAACGGGCGAGGAGAGATCTCTACCAGAGCATTTTTTAACATAGGGACTAGGCGACACTAATGTCGCCTAGTGAAGAAAATTTGTCGCCTAGGAAATGCAAAACAGAGTCACTGGGCGACATTGTTAAATCCAACATTTGGTCACTCCTTGTTTTCGTAAACGGAATTCTTTCTTTCTCTTTTTTCCCCTTCCTAAAAGCCACCACCGCTTCTCCTACAGCCTCCAACAAAACTTGTTCCTTTTTTCTACCCATTGATGTTGGTAAACAGAAAGAGGTGAGGTAACTCCTTCCCATTAAAAACACGCTTCGGATTCTTTTAGCGTGCAATATGCTAGGAATGAAAAATAAATGTAAAATAAATAAACAACAATTGCATTCTTTAATAATTGGCCATGAAAATTCAA
Organism: Uloborus plumipes; assembly: GCA_038373865.1. Classification (NCBI taxonomy): domain Eukaryota; kingdom Metazoa; phylum Arthropoda; class Arachnida; order Araneae; family Uloboridae; genus Uloborus; species Uloborus plumipes. Next base: position 92,865 of record JAXGGA010000196.1, on the reverse strand, counting down.
GAGACCGGGTAAGTATTTGCTCTATTCGTGATTATCTATAGTGGTTCGTTTTTATATATAGTACAGTGTTTTATTAATTTATTTATATTTTTCACAATTCTTTGCACAGTTTTTGTTTTTTTTTTTTTATACTTTTTGCAAAAAAACTACAAGAAAAGCGTAACACATGTACATTCCTTTAACTATTATCCCGCCAGAAAAGAAAAAAAGTTTTATTTTTGTTACATCTTTTTAGATTGAATATAATTTTACAAATATTGGGTAAAATTTTCCAATTTTTTTTTTGAAATATTATTTAAAATATTAAAAATATTTTTTTTTTTTGTAAAATTTTATATCTATTTTGGGTTTTTCCTCCCCCCCCCCCAGACACATTTAATGACAGACAACCGCCCCGTGTCGCCAGGGTTGGGTTTTTGACGTCAAAAACCAGTTTTTGACACGACATGTCGAAAACCTGTCAAAAACGTCAAAAACCTCTCAAAAACGTCAAAAACCTGTCAAAAACTCAAACACAGTGGTTATAGACATTGGTTATGGAGATTTTTTATAAACATATAAAGTTTCTCATCCTGAAAAATATTAAATAAAAATTTATACATCTTATCAATCACGTTTAATAAACATTAAATTAATAAATTTAATGAAAATTATTTCTCATTCTTTTAAACTAACTTGTTTTGCCGTGAAAAAAGTTAAATATTAAAACTTAAATCCAGCTTTTAAAGTAGTTTTGTTTAACTGTTTATATAACTATCAATTAGTTATCTTATCAATCAAGTTTAATAAAAAATAAATTAATAAATTTAATGCACATTCTTTTAAATTAACTTGTTATGGAGTGAAAAAAAGTTACAAATATTAAAACTTAAATCCAAATTTTAGAGTAGTTTTGTTTAAATGTTTTAATAACTATCAATTAGTTATCTTATCAGTCAAGTTTAATAAAAATTAAATTAATAAATTTAATGAAAATTAATTCTCAATCTTTTAAATTAACTTGTTATGTCATGAAAAAAAGTTAAAAGTACTAAAAGTTAAATCCAGTTTTTAAAGTAGTTTTGTTTAAACGCTTTAATAACTATTAATTAGCTATTTTATCAATCTAAAAATCCTTACATCAGAATTTAAAGTGATTTTTTTTTTCTTTTGAGTAAAAGCAAAACTAAATTAATTAGTATTTAGTGTACAAATCCGGGGGGGGGGGCTCGGGAGTAAATAATGGTATCTGATGAATATTGTACTATTTCAAATTAAAATTTAAAAAAATCACTTGTAAAAATGTATTAAGTATACCCAAGACACACAGCACTTAATTAATGTACCCACTTCATTTTTAAAATAAAAAAACCTATTACAGTAATTTCTCGAAGCAATAAAGCCATATTCAAAAGCCATATGTTTGATTTTTTTAAATGCTAGTTACCATTATTTACTCCCGAGCCCCTCAATTATGTTTAGGATTGCTTATTACACTTTATTTTACTAACCTAGAACTCCAAAAGTATACTTCAGTGTCTGAAATCAGAAATTTTAAAATTCATTTGAAAATGTATTTTGATTATCAATATCAAATTTAAACATGTTTTGGACAGAAATTTAGGTTTTTGACATTTATGGCAAAAACCATGTCAAAAAGGGATTTTTGGCATGACGGTAAAAACCCCTGTTAAAACCGGATAAAACCTCTGACTGTCAAAAACTTGCCAACCCTGCGTGTCGCCCAGTGAAAAATCCTTAAAAAATGCTCTGATCTCTACCAAAATTTTAAATCCCTAAAACGCCATTTTAGGCAATTGACCTCGTTGTTAGAGAAAAGGCAAGTCTTCCCAGAAATTTTCGGAAATTTATCAGAATATAGACACAGAAATTTACTATTCCTCCAGAAGCGCTCTGAAGCGGAAGTCATAATATTGTAATTTTAAGTTATCTTTGATGATGAGGACATTTGGGGAGGAGGAAGGGGAGTTATCGCATGATCTCACCTGGAAATGTTCCGCAACTTAAAGTCTAACAGTGGAATTTTAGGATCTTTTTGGTCTTTGTCAAGGAGGTTATGATAACCTTCTGATTCCGTGCTTCTTTTTAATTAGTTGCCCTCTGAAGTTAGCAGTCGGGGCACGGGTTCCGAATTTCCCCCATAAATCTGGCACTAGAAAGCACCTATCCTTTCGTTACTCCACTCGTGAAAAGATTAAAAATTGCCATCCACCTCTAGCTATGCGGGACGGTTTGCTATAACCTCTCGTACGTTTTAATTTTTAAGGCAAAAATCTGAGAAATTATCTTAAGTGTGTATGTTGATTTTTGGAGAAAATAGGGCCTCATGGGTCCCCTTACATAAACGCCCCTGGAAATCTCATCGGGTGAAAAATGCTCCTGTGTTTCCTTTTAACTTACGTGCTTGTACAACTGATATTTTACGTTTCATACTGACAACTGTAAACATCGGTAGTGTTTTCTAGGAGAACATTTCATTGTTGATGAATTTTAATAAGCCCGCCTCCAAATAAATAAGTAAATACCTTAATTGCCCCTTAAATGGGAGACCTCAGTACAATAAGGCCCTGCGAGGGGCCCCTATAGCCATAATATTTAAGTGGCGATAATCATTTAGAATTTGACGTTGAGGCAGGCCGATTATGTTTTTTTTTCTTTTTTCTTTCTTTTTTTGACAATAGAGTATAAGTTGCCGTAGGTACGACCCTGGATTTAAGATGTTCAAATCGACAGATGTTTAAATTTTTCTAATAATTTACCTGAAAGTAGTAGTTTTGGGAATGTATCTGATAACTTCAATAGAATAATAGAAATATCAAAAGTTTCAGAAAGTTCTCCATCATAAATTGAACTAATCGTAGCAAAATACTTTCAAACAGATTAAACATCAGTTAAATATTGCCAATTAGGTTTTTATTTTGATATAGTTTTTTTTTAACATTTACCTAAAGGCGAAAATAATTTTTCGGCTCGAGGCCCCTTGCTCCTACTTCATAAATTGAACTAGACGTAGCAGAATACTTTCAAACGGATTAAACACCAGGTAAATATTGCCAATTAGCTTCTTATTTTGATATAGTTTTTTTTTTTTTTTAACATTTACCTAAAGGCAAAAATAATTTGTCGGCACCAGGACCCCTGCTCCTACACCATAAATTGAACTAAACGTAGCACCACTTTCAAACAGATTAAACATCAGTTAAATATTGCCAAATAGCTTTTTTATTTTTTTTTAAAACATTTACCTAAAGGCGAAAATAATTTGTCGGCGAGGGGCCCCTTGCTCCTACATCATAAATTGAACTAAACGTAGCACCATACTTTCAGACAGATTAAACATCAGTTAAATATTGCCAATTATCTTTTTATTTTGATATAGTTTCTTTTAACATTTACCTAAAGGTGAAAATAATTTGTCGGCACGGGGCCCCTTGCTCCTACACCATAAATTGAACCAAACGTAGCACCATACTTTCAAACAGATTAAACATCAGTTAAATATTGCCAAATAGCTTTTTATTTTGATACAGTTTTTTTTAACATTTACCTAAAGGCAGAAATAATTTGTCATAGCGGTGCCCCTTGTTCCTACACCATAAATTGAACTAAACGTAGCACCATACTTTCAAACGGATTAAACACCAGGTAAATATTGCCAATTAGCTTCTTATTTTGATATAGTTTCTTGTTATCATTTACCTAAAGGCAAAAATAATTTGTCGGCGCGGGGCCCCTTGCTCCTACAGCATAAATTGAACTAAACGTAGCACCATACTTTCAAACAGATTAAACATGAGTCAAATATTGCCAATTAACTTTTTATTTTGATATAGTTTTTTTTTTCTCATATGAAGGCAAAAATAATTTGTCGGCGCGGGGCCCCTTGCTCGAGCGGGGCCCGATTGGGCAAAATCGGTCCAATCGGCCTAAGACCGGCCCTGATGAAATCATATATAGATTGGAAGGCAAACAATTTTTTTCAGTACTAGACCTGAAAGACGGCTTCTGGCAAATGTCATTGGATGAGCCTAGCTCAGAGTTGTGTACTTTTCACTCTCTCTTCGGGAGATACAAATTCAATAAACTTCCATTTGGCATTTGCTCAGCACCAGAAGTCTTCCAGAAAAAGAATCGGAAATTGTTTGGGGATATTGAGGGGGTTGAAATTTATTATGATGATTTAATTATTGCAGGCAAAACTGAAGCAGGGCATGATGCAATTCTGGTACAAGGGTTAGAAAGGGTACAAGGTTTTAGAAAGGGCAAAAACTAATAATGTGAAATTCAACAGAGATAAGTTGCAATTTAAGGTTCATGAGGTGAAATACATGGGGGTCTTGATATCCAAAGAGGGGGTTAGGGCTGATCCAGGCCATGTTAGGGCTATTGTTGAGCTTGAAAAGCCTTCAAGTAAAAGTGACATCAAAAGGCTACTTGGCATGGTAAATTTTCTTTCCAAATTCATTCCAAATGTGTCAGCAGTAACAGCTCCCTTAAGAAGCTTATTAAAGAATGAGGTAGATTTCGAATGGGCTCATGAACAAGAAGAAAGCTTTAAAAATGTTAAAAAGCTACTTTGTTCAACACCAGTCCTGAAAGTATTCAACAACTCCTTACCAATAACACTCCAGTGCGACAGTTCGAAGGGTGGTTTGGGTGCATGCCTACTACAAGATGGTCACCCAGTGGCATTTGCATCCAGAAGCCTCACAGATACTGAGCAGAACTATGCTCAAATTGAGAAGGAGTTGTTGGCAATTGTTTTGGGCTTTCAGAAATATCACAATTTAATATATGGTCATAAAATAGTTGTCGAAAGTGACCATAAACCTTTAACGTCAATAGCTCTCAAACCAATATCTAAAATTTCCTCCAGACTCCAAAGAATGCTCCTTAAATTATTAAAATACGACTTTGTAATAAAATATTTGCCAGGATCCCAAATGTATGTTGCCGACACCCTGTCCAGAGCATATATTAAAGATGTAGTTAAAGATGATCCAGAAATGCTAAATATGGTACATTGTATATCTAAACTGTTACCAATGAGCAAAAACAGGTTCACGCAGTTTCAAAAAGCCACTGAGGAAGATAATGATTTAAAATTACTTGTTGAATACTTTCAGGATGGTTGGCCTGAAAAGAAACAGTTTCCCAAGAGTATGTCACATTATTACAAACTGAAAAATGACATTGTCAGTGTACAAGGATTGGTTTTTTCTGAATGATAAAATCATTGTACCTAAAACACTAAGGCAGGACATGTTGTTCTTGATTCATGAAGCACATTTAGGTGTACAAAGTGTAAAGCTATGGCTAGGGAGCTGATGTATTGGCCTGGTATCAATCGTGACATTGAAGACATAGTCTCTAAGTGTGAGGTCTGCGAAAAATTTCAAAAGTCTCAATGCAAAGAACCACTTATCCCTCATGAAATACCAGTCCGACCTTTTCAGCGAATTGGAATAGATGTGATGTATTTTCAAAAGGTAGATTATCTAGTTTTAGTAGATTACTACTCGAAATGGATAGAGACGGTTCCAATTCAAAATAAGTCAGCTGTAGAAATTATTTTAAAATTAGAAGATATTTTTTCACGATTTGGGGTACCAGAAACCATGATCTGTGACAATGTTTCTTTCAACAGCTATGAGTTTAATACCTTTGGAAAAGGGTGGGACATAGAAATCTCATACACAAGCCCGAATTACCCGCAGAGTAATGGAATGGCCGAAAAAGCAGTGGGGATATGTAAATCAATTTTTAAAAAAGCTCTTGAAGATAATCGTAGGCCCTCAGTAGCCCTACTAGAATACCGCAACACACCCATAACAGGCTTAGGGTTATCCCCTGCACAGCTTATGTTTAACAGGCGTCTAAGAACTAAGTTACCAATTAGCAACAAACTCCTCAATCCTAACCTGTTCAAAAATGTTCAATTAGGATTACTAAAGAGACAGCAGGAGCAAAAATATTATTATGATAGGAAGAGTCAACCTTTGAAGGAACTGAAACAAGGGGACAATATTGTAGTACAAAATGTCAAAACTAAGTTGTGGGAACCAGCTACTGTTCTATGTAAAATGAATAATCCTAGAGCATACAAGATTAGAACTGATACAGGGAAAACTTTGATAAGAAATAGAAGGTTCTTAAAATTATCCAGGGTGTCTCACCAATGTTATGACATGGTAGATGATCTCCCAAAAAATAAACCTGAAGAGTATAATGGTTCAGCTAACATAGTGACATCTGGATATAATGATACAACACCTAGAGTTTTGTCAGATACTGTAAACCGACACAATACTACCAGCCGAACAAGTCGGATGATTAGAAGACCACAATACTTAAATGATTATGTATGTGATTGAACTGGTGGATTGTTAAGTAAATTTCTGAACAAAAATGCAAATTATTTTATATGTTAAAAGGGGGATGTAATGTAAATAATGCACTACAACTTCCATCAAGGAAGGAGCACTGTAACCGTAACGTAGGCTACGACACATGGCGCTTTACGCAGCCGGCAGCCACGAGGTAGATATAATAAAGTTACGATGTTATTAAACTATTCTATTAAGTAATTATTGTTCGTTAAATACATAACAATCATTAATCGGCTCAGCCGATTAATGATTGTCAACAATCCGATTGATCAACAGCCGATTAATCGGTAATCGGTAATCGGCCAATTTGCTTATCCGTGCATCCCTAGTAGTAAGTGTGAATTTGCAGAGAGTGGTGTTGAAACGATACTTTGTTCAGTTTGAGAGCCACATTTGTGATGAAAGTATGCATCTGGGTCGTTGCAAAAACAGTCCTCTGGAAAGTGATTTTATTAATGTCAATTAGTTTAATTATGAAACATATTAGTTATTATGTCCACGATTTGTGCCTAAATTTATAGGTAGTCTCGTAACTAATTATGTTCCAATAGTTTTGCAGCTATTATGCAACAAAGAGAAAAAACACAGTCACATGGCACAATCCCCCTGCCTAGTTATACTAGGAAAGGGACTTACCCCCCTTATCATGATTTATCAGAAAAACACAAACTTCAATTGGCCCTCTTTCAAACCAAAGTAATAGATTCATTTTCCGAGCAATAGTATTATAACTATACGAACATTTCAAAAAACCATACCCGGACAGATTACGTGTGAAAAATGACGAGTTTACAGAGAATCGCCCAAATGTAAAAATTTCTGGAACTCTGGCAATCAGCACGATACCATACATATGGTCTTAAGCAGGTGGATTTTTAGGGTATAAAGTTTCAGCAAAAAGTGAAAAAAACTTTTGAGCTTTACAACTAACCTCTAATGTATGTGTATCTAAACTAGTGGTAGCAGTTTTTTCATTTAAATTCAGACCATTCACTTGCTCCACCATATCTTCACATGATGCTTCATCCAATTGTTTGTAGGAACTCATGTAATCATCCATAGACACTGATTCATACTGCTGATTGGCATAATCATATTTGTAGCAGGTTCCAGTGTTTGGCTCCAGGAAAATACCTTTCTCCTGAAAATATCAAAACCTGTAACTGAGTTTACACTCAAATTTTGAGAAAAAAATTTTTAAAATCCTGAGATTTTTAGGTGTAATAAAATATTAGCTTTTTAAAGATAATAATGGTGCAATTAAAAAAAAAATTATTGTAAAGGTAGTTTTGTGGAATAACGTACACACGAAAAAATATTATTGACTGATATGATCATAAAACACAAAATCAAACATGTCTTAAAATAGCATTCACAACAATTACAGTAAAAATAGCAACAGTTTATTAACTTCTATAATATACCTGGTCAAAGTAATAGCCAGTGGAATAACTATAATACATTTTGTATTCTTCATTATATACATAATCACTCGAGGGAGCATCATTTACGTTCAAATCAGCCTGAAAAAAAGCATTTTTTTAAAAATTAATGTCAGAAAGATTGTGCATAAAATTTTAACTCATTTTTCAAACATAACATTTGCAGAAAAATTTTTTTATCAGTCATTATGTTAGAAGAATACAGTATTGCCACTAACGTGTTGTAACACATCAAATACACCTAGTAAAATAGTTCTCCCCCTCCCAACTAACTAAAACATACAAGAAATTTTGTTCATACATAGAAAATTAAGTTTGCCAAAAGATTGGGAATACAGTATGTTGAGATTACCAAGTTTACTAATGTCTAAATATTTAGCTGCTAAATAATTATTGAACCTGATCTTACTTGCTCCAAAATTAAACAATATTTTTAACTTACTGCCAGGGTGCAAATAAATATTTAAAAAAAATGATTCTTTATCTTTTTAATTTGTGTCAAGAAGAATTTAGACTTACTACATATATGTATTAACTATGTCAAAAATGGACACTAACTTAATTTGAATTCTTAAATATTAAGGGAACAAAACCCCAAAATGTTTGTGCATATGCATTTAACATAAATCTTTTAAGCGTTGAGCAGAATCATTTTAACTTTACTTTAAATAATTAATTTTAATAAATTTAATAAAAAGCTAGTTAATTACCCATACTATGCTCTTAATTTTTATTATAATGTATGACAAATGGTACTTCTCCTTACTTATACATTTCTTCCGCAAGCTCTCATTCACCCCTCCGGGTTTTTGATAGTTTGAACCAGTAGTATAGCCTTGTCATGTCACAAACTATTTTCTCACATCAAAAACCCAACCCAAGTGATAAGTGGAGTGCTAGAAATTTAAAATCTGTTCAGGCCTAGTTTAGAATCCGTACATAAACCAGATGCTGTTTTCAAACAATGTACCTAAGGTGAAAATTACCTTTTTATTTTCACATACCCTTAGAGATTTTCCTGCATCTTCTTCGGGTTCTAAAATATAAAAAGTAATATATAAATAATGGAATTTATCAAAAAAATACTTTTAAAGGTACCTATATCTTATCAACTTCTACTTTGATTCGATCGAATAAATAATACTAGATATGTACGCTGTATTACACAGTCAAATCTCAAATCCGTATGGGTACTGCAGAGTTTTTATATAAAATAAAATGTTAAAATTTAGTGCAAGTAATTTTGCATAGCAAGCTGTTTGCATACTTTAAATTGTATTCAACTTACCATAAAATCCCGAAAGTAACCCCCCATCGAATATAGCCATCCCCGCTTATTCGTCCAAATGGAAATTTATCTTAAATCCCGAATATACTTAATCTTAAATCTCGATTATAGCCCCCCCCCCCTTCCTGAAATGTAGCTGTTTGGTTTTGAAAAGGGGGGTTACTTTCGGGATTTTACAGTATTTGTGCATTTGTAAAGCAGTCTATTGCTGATTTGTTCGGGATGTTTTCTTTTTCATGTTTTCCTTACATGATATGTAACTGAAAACTTAACTATGTAACTGAAATAATTTTTCCCATGGCACCATTTACTGATGAAAATTTTCTTTTATTTCTAAATTAAAAAACACAATTCAAGAACCTTCCTCTGTGAAATCTATGAAATATAAATAAAGTAAATTAAGTTTTTCCTCCTTAAGCTCACACTTTTTTAAACATTAAAAAAGGGGTTCTCCTCGTTACCCCAAAACACATGTCTGCAGTAATCTATTTTGTGCGACTAAGAAGTTAAAAAACTTTAATTTTTCTTTTCCAGCATAAAAATATTTATTCAGTATCTAGCAAATAAATCAGACTTTCTGAAAAAGAAAAAGTAAAATACAGAATTTTTTAACATTATCAGTAAGCTTTTTCAAGGACCAGCTGAAAATGACATTGGAAGTGGGACAATGTGTAAAACAGGCAACGTAAAAACGAAGTTCCACTGAATTTGGCTCATATCTATGACATTGTGACAAGCTTGTGGTTTTTGATTTGCAACATTTGCAATAAAATGGGAGACATAGGTCAGCTTTGCTGGCCACATATGGCCCACACACCTTAGGACGGGCATCACTGCAATAAAGCAACATAGAATAAAGGGTTATCAAAATTAAATTATCAATGTCAAAAATTCAACAATTGTGCCTAACTCGCAATTTTTGAAAAGTCGGAGATTCCCATGACACAGAATGAGCCATTGACATTTTTAATGGATGGTAAAATTTAGTTTTTGATCTCATTTTGAGAGCTGGGCAGCTCATTAGCATTTGAGCAGAGTGTCGCATTGCCTTTGGAAGGATTAACACCTCGGGAAAAGTCTCAAATTTTCCAATGAACAATTAACTCTATTTGCATCACCTCTTCTTGTGTTTTGCTTGCAGCAAATAAAACATTGAATATTTTCAAAGAATGTTTCACTTTATGGAGGAATTATGGTACTGAGGAACATGCCAAATTAGCGAAAATGTTTCCTACTGTATTTTTGCTCCTCATGCATTTGTTTTATTTTGATGAAATATTTATGGTTTTTTTAGGAAGTTGATACATTTATTTGGCAGGCCATTTTACTTTTTAATAATGAGTGAATGACTTAGTTGATCATTTTCATTTTAATGGAGCTTTTAGTCAAAAATTACATTCAGTTTTACATTTCAGCAACATTATTTTTACATCGTTAGATAAGAAAAAATGGGCGCTTTTTTTTTTAATTATTATTTTGGGGAAAAACTTTGAAATTGAGCCATGAGTTCCATTTAATGATATTTCTCTTTACTTATGTTCAAACCCAGATAATATAGACGAACTCGCGAACGCCGTTCGCAGAAAACTTTCGAAATTTGCAGAAAATTTTTGCATTTTGTTAAAAAAGTTATAAATTTAGGAAGTTTTCTATCTGAAATATGTCTTGATTTTGTGCATTGTGGGGCAGTAGCTTGTTACATACGAAACTGACACATTCATTAATCATGACGGATTGACAACCAACCTCATGGTAGAACCTGCACTTCATACAACTTGATATTTTTGTTGTTGGTAGCACTTTAGGATTCAGAAGCCCCCTTTTTTTTTGCAGAAAATTTTAAAGAAATTATTTAAGTTTACAGACAGTTTTACATTTTATCTAAGTCTGCTTATGTTCAAAAAAAAATGTGTATTTATGCGTCAATTAAAAGGAAATTAGAAATCACCTTCATTACACACTCCAAGGGTACTGTCATAATCTGTCTGCGTTTCAGCCGATTTTAATACTATGTTTGAATTTTCCAGGATATTACAAGAACTGTCAATGCTTTCATTTGAGCTGGAAATTTTGTTTTCAAAAAGTTTGATTTTATCTTTCGCAGTCTTTGCGTGTTCGTGGTACAACTTTTCATTTTTTTTAACTGATAATAATTCTGTTAAAGCTTTAACATCCGATTGTAATTTTTGAATTATTATGCGATTATTTTCCAACTCAAGTAAGAGAAGCTTGCAACTCTCACAAGAACTATTTTCCATTCAACTGAAAATCAAGAAGGCATGCACAAAAAATGAAAATTAGCATAAAATCAGCACCACAGTTAATAAAGTATACGAAATCCGTCACTTAAATCTCGGATTTGGCGAAAGTTTTGTACAAGTTTTGTATTTGTATACAATCAGGGGAACTCTGGGATAGGTATTCTATCCCATAATGCCGTGGACTGAATAATTGCAGTTAAGAAAAATTGAGGAAGGGGTGGAATAATAATAAACGGTAAAAAGATCTATACACATCGAAAAAAGAATTAACAGAAAGCCAGATTTTTTTATTTTAAGTGATCTCAGAAACTATTATTTTATTAAAATTTTTCAAGCACTGAGTAGCAGATATATATTTGTCTTCACTGTATCCGTAGTGCTGAACTACAACTGGCGACGAAATTCGAATTTCTTTTGCTCAGCCTTTGCTGTTTGTTGCATTTTATTTCAAATTTAACATTTTTTTTATCTTTTCAAACCTTTTTTAGACATAGTTTTTCTCATTGGTAATAGTTAAACACAATTTAAAATGCCTAACCGAAATATTTATTACTCGAATAAATATTATGATGATAAATTCGAATACAGGTACTGTGCAATACTTTTAGATAACAATTGCTGTAGTATTTAGTTATTCATTCATCTTTTATTATTTTAGGCTTATTAATGTTTACAAAAAATTTGTAAGACTTAAAATGGACCTGTATGAAATTCATTTTTGAAGAGTTGTAGTAGTGCAGTTATTTCAGATACCATCCCTCATCTCCGTTCACTGTATTAAAAGAACTATTCAGAGGTCATAATTATTCTGATGGTTATGCGTAGTTTATTTCTTTTGAAATTTAAAAATGCTTGTAATTTTATTAACATCAATATAGAATAAATTTAAAAGCTTTGTTGGGGTTGTTGAGTTAGAACATAGGCAATAGTAATAAATACGACATATTTGCATGAAACAATTTCCTCTTACTTTTTGTGATACCATTTTAAAACCTGTATAAGTTAACCACATGCTGTGTAGTACTTTTTTATGCAACTTAGATGGGTGGTCAATTTGACTAATTTTGTGCTTGACAAAAGTGGTCAACTGGTGGTTAACTTTACAGGTTTTGTTGTACTTAAAACTAATGTGCATTTTGAAAAGTTCTTTTTGAACAAATTTTAAAGCTTTTCATAAACATTCTTGTATGATTTTTTCGCATGTATATTTATATTATTTAAAAAAAGAAGTATTTTTTGTGCTGGCACCATCTGCTTTTTATGCAGCCTCAAGATAAAGTTGCAAGGAACAGTAATTTTGAACTAAATTAAAATATATATATTAATTACTCACTGCAAATGATGATGCCCTCCCACACACACACACACAGACAGTAAGGGAAATAAAAAAATTGAAGTGTCTATGTATTTGTTCGTGGCACCATAGTGCCTGAACAGATTAATTGATTTTGATTGTTCTTTTTTTTTTGTCCAAAAGGAAACTTGATAGAGAGTGTTTTTTGTTTGCTATAACTAATTCAGGGAAAAGCGACAGCGGAAGTAAACGACAAGGGCTGCTGTTTGTCCCCAACATTTGTCAATTTCATGAATATTTCACTAGATTGCTAATTCTGTTCACAAACATTTTGCTTATCTGTTTGGAACTGTTTTCAACACCCCAAAGTAAAGCAGACAACGGTACCGTTAAGCGTCGTGCTGCTTTGTTTACTCCTACTATCTATTCTCACTGAATCCACTAGGTTTCCTCTTCGTATGATTTAAATGCCCATAGGTAAGCTTCATGCGGCCTGAGGATAAGACGACACTAAGCTAATCCAGAAATTAAAAAAAAAATCTAACAAGATGTTTTTTTAATTAATGTATTTTCTATTCAGAAAAATAATCTCTCGAAAATGTTAGTTCATTTCAAGTTTTAATTCTAGTCTGACACACACTTATATTTGCACAGGCACGTCATTGTTCCTAAAGACGTGGCAAAACTTATTCCCACTTCTCATCTGATGACGGAAAATGAGTGGAGAAGTCTTGGTGTTCAACAAAGTCAAGGATGGATTCATTATATGATACATAAACCAGGTAAGAAAACTTGTGTTGTTGATTTTTTTAGAGAATCATATACTGTACATCGTTTCTCAAAGCTAGGACTTAGCCAAGAAGTGTGGGTACAAAGGGTTTGGACCCCATGTCCATTGTCCATTTTGAGTTTAGCTGAACATATAACTTGTGTGCTTAGCACGGCAGTATAGATCAATTTATTAGTAGTGTTCCTGTTATGCGTTTTTCAAAGGGCGCGGCGCCCTGCCCGTTTTGTTTTTTAAAAAGTGCGGGTGCGCCCTTCCCTCCTTCTTCCCGATGATATGCGCCCTGCCCCCATCAGAAAAAATAATGATGAGCCTTGCCCTTTCTGAGGGGGGGGGACGATGTCGGAAAGAAACTCTGAAAATCATGAGGTCAGCACTTTCGCTCCCAATTGAATGCCGTTTGATATGGGGGAGATGACAGGAGGGCGGGGAATGGGGTGACTCGGGCCCTCTCCTCCCCTTCCACACACACATTGCACTTGTTCAAGAAAGTAATTTTTGTTCTTTTGTTCCATGTCCATGTGGTCTGTTGTAGTCTGGTGCACTTCTTTTTGAATAAAAATATGCCTGATTATAGGGCAATGCTTCGCTTGCTATTCACCCTTATTTTTTATAAACAAGTCTATTTGAAAGATTTTTGATCATCCTTTCTCTTTTACTGATTCATCTGGTATTTATTTATTTTTTCTGCAACAAGCATAAATGAGAATGACGTTGGATCAGCGAGAGTGAACGCATGACGTCATCTTGTTGGAATTTAGCGAGTGAAGTTCGAGTAGGGAGTTCTCCCTCGAAAATTTATTCAAGCCATAGCTTAAACGCTGGTTTTCAGTTACTTAAATCAGTGACAATAACATTGATTTGAAAAGTGTTTTAATATCATAAATTATGTAAAAAACGTTCTTAGATTTTGGCGATAACTGCAACTTATAGTAACCCTGTTCTGCTCTGATAGGTTTCTACTGCAACCTCACTTTCCATCCTCTCAGCGATTTTTTTTATTTGTTTTCATTTGGATTTGCTTATTATAAACATGTTGGTTATTAAAGTTTACAAATACCTTTGTGCTATTGATGTAGAGAAAATTAACAACGTTAAGAAGGCACAAATAAGCAGGGATACTGCAGACACGTGTTTCCGCGTTACAAGGAACGTCTTTTTCAATGCAAAAAAAATTTGAGCTTATGGATGCACAGACATCCGACAAAAGCAACGGAAACAGAATCAAATAGCTTAAAAAGCAAACATAGCGGAGTACCTGAACACCAATAAAAAAGTTTTAAGCCAAAAAAGATCCAATGGGAAAATAAAGATTGAACCGAAGCTTTCTACCAGGTACGAAATGGAAAAAAAGAATTCGATTAGCGACACGATAAGCCAAAAGGCTAACATAATAAAAAACACCAAGCTAAAACTGTTAACCGCAAGAACAAAAAAAGAGCAGAATGAAAGAAAACAAAAAGGGAAATCAAGACGAAGTAGAAAATAGGAAAAGTGCCAGCAAAATCAGAGGAATCAATTAGAAAGGGGAAAGGCAAAATTATACAAATGGACTCCAAACAGCAGAAAAATAAGGAATAGCATTGAGATCGTTAAGTCAGAACTGTTTTTCAAAAGAAAGATTTCTGTGGTTGGGAAGAAAGACTGAAAAAATAAGTATAGGTAAATAAAATATCCAGCAGTAAAACCATTCTAAAGAACAG
The DNA here is from genome assembly GCA_038373865.1 of Uloborus plumipes. Lineage (NCBI taxonomy): Eukaryota > Metazoa > Arthropoda > Arachnida > Araneae > Uloboridae > Uloborus > Uloborus plumipes. The sequence continues at coordinate 77,701 of JAXGGA010000196.1, read as the reverse complement.
TCTTAGCAAATTATTCTTCGGTGGAAACAATCCTAATTCCTGTTATTATTGTTCCTATTAGAAGAACTTATTGTTTGAAACAGAAAAAGGCTAGCTGCATCAAAGTATCAAGAAAGAGTAGAAATATATCCATAAGAGGATGAAAAATCATTGACATTTTTAGTTGGACAGTAAAAAATCAAGTGAAATAATTTTGCTATAACTGGAAGTTAGTTTTAAAAACCATGAAGCTATCTAGTATTGATGTTAACTTTATGAATATAATGAGCTTGTAATTACTATAAGACGTTTGCTTATATATTTTTTATTGAAAGATATTCTAGTATTGCAGAAAGAAATTGGTTCCAGAAAATTTGTGGCAGAAAGTAGAAAAAATTTCTGTCACAGGGCAAGACTAATAAGTAAGGCTACAAGAACTTAAAAAGCTAATTTCTATTAATACCATGAAAAAGCAACAATTAACAATAACTACCTTTATCACAAAGACGAAACAGTAGAAAATTCGCACATTAATTTTTAAAAATCTTGTTTCTTGCCCTTTGCCTAATTTTCTTTCTTTTAAAAACATTATTGAAAAGTGTGGAGTTTTTTTTTTTTTTTTTAATGTGAGGGTCTTATGTCTTGTGAATAACTAAATTTTTAGGTTTTTAAATTCTTTCACTAGTACGAGGTGTGTTCAAAAAATAACGGGAATTTTAATTTTTTGAAAAAAATATTCATTTATTTGTCTACATTAATGTTGTAGCCTTCAAAGTAGTCCTCACTGGATATTATGTACTTGTGCCAGCGCTTCTTCCAATCTTCGAAACACTTGTTAAACTCGACCTTCGGGATAACGTTTAGCTCTTTCAGCGATGCACTCTTAATGTCATCTATGTTTCAGGGTTGCCACAGGCTACTTAAATGCTACTTTTTGCTGCTTTTTTTTACTCTAGGCGACTTTGGAGACTTTTTTTGAGCACAAACAGGCTAAAAAGCAACTTATTTTCACTGGAGCTACTTTTTTGGAGATTTCTTTTTTTTCCAAAGCAAGTTTTCATTCGAAAATCTTGATTTTTTTCGCTCTATTTGATTTTATTAATTAATTTGAAATCCATTATTTTCTATTCTTATTTCTTTGTCACATAAAAAAGAACATTCCTTTGCCTTTTATTATGGAGATATCCATTATTATTTTTTTAAATAGCAATCAGGGAGGGGCTTAGATTTTGGAATAACTTCTTCGCTACTTTAGCTTTTGGGTAAAAAGTGATTTGTTTAATAGCTATAGCTACTGAGGAGGGGGGGGATCTATTTATTTGATATATATTGGGGAAAAATCGGCTCAAAGTTTAGTAGATTGAAGGAACTGACTTATTTAAGACTTTCCTTTTTTTCTGAATTTTAATAATAAACAGCTGATTAAGTAAAAATTTATTTTTAGGTACTTACAGACATCAAGCACGAGCTTCGCCCCTTTTTTCTTCATTGAAAATATGAGTCATTTTTTTTTCCATTTTTCATGTTAATACCCTTTTAACCTCTACTGTAACAAAAATCAACAGAACATAGAACATGAAATCAAATTCTATTGACTTTATAGATTTCAAGAGAAATATAGGTTTGGTAAAACCTTCCCGAAACTAAGTTCTCATTACGGTCCTGTGTGGAGCATTACATTATAGTCATCCAGATTGCGAATCATATCAGCACATAAAGTGCTGATATCAGTTTGACGCCAGAGTGAAATTAAAAAAAGTAGCTAGGTTAGGAAAGAAAATTAAAAAATGTTGAAACAAAAGAAAGTGAGCAAAAAAAAAAAAAAAAAAAAGCTGAACTGAAAAGGGTAGTCAAAAAATCGGAGGAAAAAATCAAATTAGTATCAAGTTTCTGGCAAAAGTACTGCTGTACTTTCAAGGTCCTAGTTAATGTTTAACTAGTTCTTGCAACAAAAGACTACGTAATTTTTTACACTAATAATGTTGCTTTACTGCATCCTCGTAACAGCTACTGGCAGTATTTTATTTATAATTTGCTTTATTTATATTAATTTTTCATTGTATGTATTCTCATCAAAATACACTGCTCAAAACAATTAAAGGATATTGTAAGTTTCCTATAAAAAATGGGTTTGAACATTTTTTTTTTTTTTTGCATAAAAGGGAAGAAGAGAGTTACAAATGTAAATTTTGCTCTTTTCCAAACTTCATAGTATGCAAATTTTGAGTTAGACGTCGAAAACGACTCTTTAGCTGTAGCCAATGAAATTTCACTCTCACTTTACTATAAGATAAAGCTGAAAAGAATGATCGACGTTCTGTAAGACCATTTTTCCAATGTGTGCCATGGCTCAACGAAGACATTTGACCAATTCAGTAGCTTCTAGAGTTGTTGGCAGACTAGAGGGAGGCCAAACACAAGCCGAGGTAGCGGAAGCCATTGGAGTATCTCGAAGTATAGTTTCCAGGGTCTGGAACCATTTTCTAGATACTGTAAGTGCTGACCATAGATCAGGACAAGGACGTAGACCAGCTACACCGCCCAATAAAGACCGCTATTTAGCTTTATCGACTCGGAGGCACCGAAATATGAGTGCCACTCAACTGCAACGACAACTTTGCTCGGCTGCTGACACCCGTGTTTCGACACAAACTGTTCGAAATCGACTCCACACCGTTGGCATGTATGCCAGTCAACCCATGGTGTGTGTCAGATTAAGTGCAAGTCGCCATCGTGCCCGTAGAGAGTGGGCAACGGAGCACGTTAGTTGAGGAAGAAATGAGTGGTGCAATTTACTGTTCTCTGATGAGTCCCGTTTTTCCTTCATCCTGATAATAGGCGGGTTTTCATCTGGAGGGAACGTGGCACAAGAAATAATCCAGTATTTGTGCGCAAAAGTGTCAGATTTGGTGGTGGATAGTGTTCCCGCTAGGCCGTTTTTGAAGGGCGCAGCGCCCTGCCCTTTTTCAGATCGGCAAAATGCGCCCTGCCCTAGTTTTAATCCTCAAACTGCGCCCTGCTCTTTCAAAAATAGCAAAATTGCGCCCAGTATATAAAACAAGATGTCTCAAGCATCGTATATAGCCGATCGCGATATCGAGGCAATTTCTTTTGACCACAGGGATCGTTGAAAAAACGTGCATGCATTGTCTTTGTCTCCAGAATTGCACCCTGAAAATGGCTCATGAAGAAAAGGCAATCAGATCCCCAGACAAAGAGAATGAATAAGATTCCAAGAATTGAAAGTGTTATCAGTAAAAGAGCATGTTTTCCCTTTTCTTTCCAATGTAGAAAAAGGTCCTGTCATCCGTGAGGGGGCAAGGGGAGCCAGAGAAATCATTGTTTCATTTCTCCCCATTTAAGCCCTATTCTTGATCTTCTGAGAATTTACTCTCAGAGAGGGATGGTGGTGAATACTTTCTAGTATTTTTCCTGTAGGGCAGGGGTGTCTGTTCCAGGAAAAGTATAGAAGGAGGAGTACTTATTTCTCAGAAAACTCCCATTATCCATGACTTACTTAAAAAAATGGCGACCGACATGTGCGCCGAAAAGTATGCGATCTTGTAGATGCCTTCTGCAAAAAGGAAGTTCAAAGAGCAAGAAATAAAGAATTAAGATTCAAGCAAAGGCAAGCTTTGTTATTTGAATATTAATCCTTCCTTTTTAGTACTATTCATTGAAAAAAGTTTGAACATCATGAGTCATAACCGAAGTTTTAAAACTCAAAGCCATTATCTGCTGCATAACAAGTAAATGCTTGTCTTTTGGAACTTTTTGGAACATGGGGGAAAAAAAATGAGACTTTTTTATTCTGAATAAAATAAATAATAAAATTAGCAGATTCGATCTTGAAATGGTTAAACTTCAAAAAAATAAGGAGTGCCTGTCAATCAGCCATTTTCCTGGACTTGGTAAAAAAAATTCATTTTCAAGTGCTTAAAAAGTTTTTGAAAGTTAATATAGTTCTTGATGTCCATAGGTATTGATTGAATTGTGATTTTCTTTTTTAACTGTCCAGCAATACAATTTTCTATTTTTTTTTACATGTTTCGATATACTTAATACACGTGCGTTGCAAAAAAAAAAAAAAAATGCCTGCCGTGTTTGAGATTTCAATCCTTTTACATCTTGTAAATATTTTAATATTTTTAACAATCAGAAGGTTTTTAGACACTTGCTACTTCATATTAGCTTGTTTTGTGTTTTATTTTAATAAATTACTTTATTTTTTAAACCATGTCAACAATGAACTCTATTTCGCGGAAAATTGCCTCTCGGGTTTGAAATTTCAATCCTTTTGCATCTTTTAAATTCTTTAATGTATTTGATTATCGGAAGTTTTTTTTTACATATGCTACTCAAGATAAGGTTATTTTATGTTTTATTTTCAAAAAATCATAAAATAAATTTTATGAAACATGACATCATTAAAGATGTGTTTCGCAAATAATTACTTCTAGTGTTTGAGATTTCAATACTTTGCATCTTGTAAATGTTTGAAATTTCTTAACAATTAGACGTTATTTCAATATGTGCTACATTTAATTAGGTTGTTTATTTCTCATTTTAATTATTATCTTGTTCCAAAACTTGTCTATGAATTATTTCAAGTTAGATAGTCATTATTTGCTTATTGGTTATCACTGATTTTGTGCAAAAATATTAAAATTAAACAAATGAGCATATAATATTTTAATTTATTGTTTGTTTTAAATGTTATTATTTTTTAAATATTTAATTGATATTCATCATTTTCTTTATCGTCTAAAATACTTAATGGCATAATTTATATTACTAGAAGAAATAATTTTTAAGAAATAATGAGAGGTTTATCTTTCGAACTTTAAATTCTCCTTCAATATGTTGATCTATGCATTTGTTCCCTAAATTTTCTATACTTTTGCCACATGCATTTTCAATTTCTTATCAGAATATTTTTAATTGCAGTAAATATGGCTCAAAGAATCTGAACTTGCAGCTAAAGGGCTATTTATCCAATTTTTTTGGAGGGGCACAGGCACACATTCCTGGAGGGGGGGGGAGTTCAACAATATTTGAAGGGGTGTGCCCCAGCTCTGGGACAGGGTGACACCGCGTTGAAGTAGTGTCCCTTTCGCAATAAATAGTGCCCCTTTCAGACACCAGCACCCTGTCCTTTTTTTCCTCTAGAGTGAACACTAGTGGTGGAGGTGTGATGGTATACGCTAGCATTTCCATTGATGGTCTACCGACCTCCATATCTTCCGGAATGGAACTCTGACTGGTCATCGATGTGGAGATGAGATCCTCAGACTTATCGTCGTCCCTTACGCTGCAGCAATTGGAGATGACTTCAATTAAATGGACAACAATTGGAGGCTACATCGTGCTTACTTGGTGAATGATTTTCTTTTTGAAGAAGAAATAGTACGTTTGGAATGGCCAGCGTGTTCTCCGGACATGAACCCAATAGAGCATGTTTGGGACATCCTAGGAAGACAAGTGGCTGTACGCCTATCACCTCCAGAAACTTTCCAGGCACTCGAAAGAGCTCTTCAGGAGGAGTGGGGCAGAATGCCCCTGCCCCTCAATACCCTCATTGAGTCCATGCCTCAGAGGTGTTTAACATTGCTTCCCCGGATACTAGCTGTCCGGGGAAACCATACCCTCTACTAAAAGTGGTTTTTCTTCAAAAGAAACCCTTTTTTTTATTTGTTTTTCTAATTTTCCGAAAATGCATTTTTTCCCTTTTGTACCTAAAAGCTGAATTAAAAGCATTTTTTTCTGCCAAACTAATGTAATTTTTATCTCTTATAGCTTACTACGTGTAGTCGATCATGTATTAATCAACCAAAATGGTCTTTAGGTGCAAAATCAACCCAAAATCTCTATCCTTTAATTGTTTTGAGCAGTGTAGTTGAATAGAATTAACTGTAGTCATGGGGGAGGGGAGCACTCTTTTTCAATAAGTTTTGGCAAAGGTTTTTTTTTTTTTTTTTGTAATTGCACATTCAGTTTAAATTCCTCCGCAAAACAGATGGAGACTTTTTACAAATGTTAAATTTTCAGCTGTACTATTTATTTCTTACTTCATTTATCTGATCATGAATACTGTTTTCTTGAAAGTTTTTCAATTTTGGGGACTACTTTTTTTGCAACTTTTTTCATTTTGGGACTACTTTTTTGCAACTTTTTTATATGTTTTTGGCTACTTTTGCTACTTTTTTCATGAATTTTTCCTGTGGCAACCCTGTGTTTGTAAATCGACGATCCTTTAAGGTCCTTTTTATTTTTGGGAATAAGAAAAAGTCACACGGAGCCATGTCTGGCGAATATGGAGGCTGAGGCATCATTACAGTATTGTTTTTGGCTAAAAATTCATGAATAAGCAATGAAGTGTGCGCTGGTACATTATCGTGATGCAAACGCCACGAATTGTCCTTCCACAAATCCGGGCGTTTTTTACAGATTGCTTCACGCAAACGGCGTTGAACTTGTAGGTAGTACTCCTTATTAACCGTTTAGCCTTGTGGTAAGAATTCGTGATGCACTATACCATTCAAATAAAAAAACACAGTGAGTAGAACCTTCACATTTAACCGCACTTGCCGAGCCTTTTTGGGTCTTGGCGAGCCATTGTGCTTCCACTGGGATGATTGAACCTTAGTTTCGACATCGTACCCGTATACCCATGTTTCGTCACCTGTTGTAACACGTTTCAGTAATTCTACATCGTTGTTGACTTTATTTAGTAACTCCGTAGTCACTTCCATTCGCCCCTGTTTTTGTTCAAAAGTCAGCAATTTTGGAACAAATTTTGCTGCTACACGTTTCATACCCAAAAACTTAGTAAAAATTTAATGGCATGAGCCAATAGATATTCCAAGATTACCCCATATGAGCCAATATACATTATCAGCGATTTCTCTGATTGTGATTTGGCGATCGTTCATAACCATTTTGTTCACTTTTTTATCAGTTGTTGATGTGTTCGAGCGTCCAGTGCGTTCGTCATCTTCAACGTCTTCACGGCCATCTTGGAAACGCTTATACCACTCGTAAACTCTTGTTTTACTCATAGCAGAGTCCCCATAGGCCTTTTTCAACATTTCACGAACTTTGTTACACTTACACTTAATATCATTTTTTACACAAAATCTTTGTTCCATTTTTTTCATCCAACAAAAGTCACCAAACTAATAAAACATCTTTAACATTACCTGTTGCCAATGAAAAAGTAATAATTAAAACAGCTGGCAATTTTATGTTTTATTTCAAGGGTGTGTTTACCAACATAACACAAAAAAAATGTGAATCGGACTCTCCAAACCCGCCAATTTAAAGATTCCCGTTATTTTTTTAACACACCTCGTATTTTTTAATATTTTGACGTTTATAAGCATTTCTGAACAGATCTCTTCGTAAAGCAGTTAAGTCTGTTGCAAGTTTTCTTCTTATTTTAAGATGCATTACTATTTTTTATAGTGATTTGGGTTTTATAAACAATTTGCAAATATTGCTTCTTAGCGATCCAGAAAACCGGTATAGCGATGGTCTTTAATATCCCGGATAATTGGTTCACTACTTTCTTTCCATTCATCAGCACTGACGCTTGTAATCTGAATTTCGAACGAAAAAGGGGAAACATTTCACTTAAGAAAATATCTTGTTCAATGGGGAAAGATTGCTTGTTTTTACATTCTGAATTGTTCAGATTAAGGATTCAGAAAATGCATGGCAAAACACTTTTTGAATCAAGTTTGAGTGTAATTGAGAAAAGAACGTACATTTTGCCATACTTTTTTGGGAAAAAGCGACCCGCTAAGTGCACATTTATCTTCGTATTAGAACCACACCTAGATAAAATTTAAGCTGTCTGCGATGTCAAACAATTTTGTAAAAATTTTCTGCAAAAAAATACTGTCCCTCTCCCGAGTTGAAAGCAAGAAGAACCACTATGCAATCAGTATGTTTTTTCAATAATATTTACTTTATTTTTAATATTATTCAATGAGGCAACTCAAAACTGGTGACCAACTTCTGTTGCTCACCAAAGAAAGTAAAAATACAGAAATATGTTTACAAAACATCAAAATTTTCTGAAAACTTTGAAAAATTTCTTCGATATTATCTGGGTCTGATTAAAACTTAATGTATTTTGCATACATCTTTAGCATATGCTCATAAATAGTTGACAAGTTACAGATTTATAGAAAACAATGTTCAATATATTATGACTGGTTTTTTCATTATTGAGAATTTGCAATTTTAAGAAGTGGCTACTAACTTCGAAAAATAGCCACTAATAAAACTGAGCCTACTGGCTACTAACCAAATTTCCCAGTTTTCACCTTAGCTGTTAGAAATAATAGCATTCAGTTTCACGTTTTAATATGCTGTTTCTAATTTTAGAGCCACATATTTTGCTTTTCCGAAGACCTCTGCAGGGACCTGCACCAAGTCAAGAGGAGCAGATGTTTGACGAATGAGGAGTAGATGTTTGAAAGTGATTCCATAAAATCATGTTGTGAATAGTGTACAGACATTTTAATCTTTTTTCTTCTTTTTTTAAATAAAAATATAGATGCACTAAAAAGATCTGGTGGTAAATCTGCAAGACTAGAGAAAGAATAAAGTTTATCTTTCATTTTTAATGCTGGTACCAATATAGTGTGATCTTCCATTAGTTTAGCTATGGTACAGGTATATGCATTCCTTGCTGTTGTATTTTAGAAACTCTTTTATTGTAATAAAGTTTTATGTGTCTTCTGATTGGTTTTTAATTTTGGTATGTCTATTATATTTTTATAATTTTTGCATGAAACTTAAAACTACTGCTAACCATTATTTTATGATCCTAATCCAAAACTGACTAATAGGCAGGTTTGGTATGATACAATCGGATAAATTAAAATAAGTATCCTGTAGTGTCTTAAATTATTTTATTTTGCTGCTAATATGAACAAATAAACTTAAACAGTCAAATCCCATCAAACAAATTCAAAAGGACCTTTGAAATCGATACATCTTATCCGAATAACAATTGACAAACAATAGGATGGGAATTGCATCATAAATGTAGTTCATCGAAACGGCAACTTGTTTCCAGCTTGTTAGAATTTAGGAGGTTTGACTAATTAAAAGGTTGATTAATTTCTACTCACAATAATTATTTTTTAAACTTAAAACTGGTAGAACCAAAAAGTATCAGTAGAAAAACTTTATTTCCTTTAAATGTGTCTTTTTGAAATGAAATAACAATCAAAATTGTGACTTATAACAATGGTCGGTCAACTACTTTTAAAAATAAAATAACTAATAATATGATGCTTTGGCAGCACTCTTGAAATAAAATCATGTTCTATTGATCTTTATAGCATATATTATGCTTTTATGTATTTCAAAATATAAAAGCTGCTATGCATAATATAAATTGCAGTGGACTCTCGAATTCGCTGAACTCTAATTTCCTCTCATATTGAAGTGCTTAGATTTTCTCAAATAGTGTAATAATTTTTTTTCCTGTTAACTGGAACAGGGGTGATTGTGTTCCGGTATTTTACCGGATTTCCGGTATTTTCGTGATTGATTCTGGTATTTTCATGATCGAAAATACCGGAAATAAAATATTTTTAATTATGCTTTTATCTTCCCACTTACGGTTTTTTTTTTTTTTTTTTTTTGCTTTTTCGAATTTTCGGTGATTATACCGATAATTGTTAATAATATTCATCGAATATAAATGCTAAAATACCATTCTAATTTTTTTTTGCTTTTAATATTTTTCGATTTTGGTGCCTTCATTTTAAACAATGCAATCGATTTGCATCCGATATAAGAATCGAATTTCTCTCATTTCTGATGCTTATTACTTTTAGTTAGGAGACAAATAAATGAAATATATTTTTATTTATTTATTTTTTTGAGATAATTTGTAAACCACCAGCTTAAAAGTAACTTTATTTTACTCATTTACAATTTAATTAAATGCATGCATAATATTTTGACCAAAAACTATGTGAAACTAATCCTAATATATGAAATGTTTCTTGTTTGCTTATATGAAAGACAATTAATTATTATGTATGTCTAACTATAAAATTAGGTGTGCTTAAGTAATAGGGGCTTTGGTTAAAAAAAAAAAAACCGCCCCCCCCCCAACCCCACACACATTTTCTCGTTAAAACTCTCAGGTATTTTTTCATGAACACACAATCGCCTCTGCTGGAAGTCTACTCCGCTTGTCTCAAAATTTCAGGCAACCATTTTTTAACTTTGATTGCTCAGGTCTTAATTTTTAGTGATGAAACCAACAACTTGACCTCAAACGTTGGAAAATTAATTTTACCATTTACTCCCTAATAGGAACCAGGGATGATTGTAATCCGGTATTTTCACAATCGAAATGAAGTATTTTTCATTATGCATTTATCAGAATTTTTTTGCTCATTCCAAACTGTTGTATCGGGACAGTGGGGTGGATCAAAACAAAACTTCCCAATCATGCAAAGAAAATCTCCATATAATACATGGTTCGGTATTTTTGGCTGTTAATTTTTTTCAGAAAGTTAACAAACACTATGAGAAATAGAAAAAAAAATACTTTTGTCATTCCGGCAACACTAATGGCTTATGAGGAAGGCTGCACAACTAATGCAAAAAATATACCTAAGAATAGTATTCCTCAATAATGCTTAAATCTGAGTAACACTACTAGATTATAGTTGACAAATTTTTTGCATTGTGTCATAAAAATGAATTTTTTCAATGCCATAGGATAAGGATTATAGGGTGTATTGAAACCCTTTTGTTTAGATGTTCCAATTCAAACTTATTAAAAAGGGAAACAATGGAAACTTTGAAGAATCAAGAGATTCCAACCACCATTTTTCTTGTCAAGGCAGGGACAAGAATTTAATACTATCTACATCTTCTAATAAGGAGAAAAAGTCATACAGACTTTATGTAGTAAAAGTCCTGTACTCTGGCAACAAAGAATCATTTTCTTACACAAATTGATCATTAAATGCGTGTAAAACTCAAATCGGAACAATACAACATGGAAATCAGTGTAGCAGTGCACCTATTATCGGTCATTAAATTGTGCAAAATGTCTTGTTTGAAAGAGCTACTACAATCCTGAACCCAACCGTTTGAACAATCGTATAATAAAGATTCTTATTTCGCTTTAAATAATTTTATTTGAAAACATAACTGAAACATCAGTATTGTATCCACTGTACGAAGGTGATAATTTGCCCATTATTATTCGAAACTAGCCATTTCATATACTAGGGAAAATGTATGCCTCCACACAAACTGTTCACTCCGGTGTTAATCCCTCAGCAATTAAGTAGTCCACAACAGTTGAATAGTTCAGTGCTCGGAATTTAATGAAACTCTTAGGGCTGACGGCAAGAAATTTTCGTCGAGATTTTCACGGGAAAAACATCTAAATGCCGATGCTTGGCCGATGTTAAAAAAAAAGTTTTCTTTAGAGGGAATTCTATCTTCTCTATTTTTTACTTCACAATTAAAAGTACGTTAACCATGTGGCTTGAAATCGGGCAGCAATGGGACCAACACAGTTCTGGGTTTTGGAATTTTCCGAATCGGCCAGATACCGAAATGTTCACAACACAGCAGAAACTTTCCGAGCGATCTCTTTGATAAGAGTTTAAAATTACAGTAATACTTCCGAAAGACGGAATTAATTTTTGCGCTTTCTTTTCTTTTTGTATGTGTATGTGAATGGAAGCCTTTTTTCTTTTTAATTTTAAAAAGATGTTAGCCAGATGAATTTGGTAAACATTTATTTTAAGAGAAGAAGGGATATATTTTGTAAAATTTCGAGCAGGAACCCACCTCTGGTTTCTCTGTTATGTGATAAGATCATTGTTTTCATTTTTCTTTTCTGAAATCTAGTTTTGTGTTACTCAATTTAGGGATGCAACGAATAGTGATTTGGTCGAATACCGATTATTCGGCCGCCGAATAATTAGCTTGTTTTTGTTAATAAACGAAGCACAGGTGGCATTTGAAGCACACTTTTGAATGACTATGAGTTCAATATACTACATTAAAGATTTAAAAATATATATTTGGAGTAATTTTTTTGAAAATGGTGACATTAGTTCAACTTAAGAAATATTCGGCCAAAAGATTACTAAAAAGAAGACCAAAGAAGAATGTAGTTCCTTTCTAATTGTTCTTAAAGACCAGAGCTCTATATTTTAGCTTCTAAAGATGTATTTCATAAATCTGTTCCGAATAAATAAGGGGAAAAAATAAGTAAACTGAAATGATTAAGCACGGAATTATATTACATAATTTTGCATTGTATTTAGTGTTTACATTTACCAAAATGAGCTGCAAAAAACCATATTTCTCTACCAGAAGTATTAACATTTCTCATAATTCTCTGAAGGTATTCAAATACAAAAAATGTAATTATATTTCGATAAATCCAGGCTTTTATCAGTGTATGTACCAGGAGAAAAATTTACTGTTATCTTTCTCAGAACCCTTATTTGAAAAAACAAAATGGTCTTTTAGTGAGAATTAAATTTCCTTACCTATCCCAACAGGGCAGAAAGTACATTTCAGGACTAGATGTTCACCACATGTACCAAATGTAATAAACACTTATTTTCTGAATATGGTCAGGAAAAAAATTAAAAAAAAAGAAAGAGACCTATCTCCTAAAAATGTTTTCTGCTTCATAATCTGTCTTGTACAGAAAAAAAAATAGCTTTATGATTTTCCCAATTGCAAAGATGACAAAGAATATTTTTGAAATGTTATGTAGGGAAATTAACAATGCTATTTTTATATTTTAAGTTATCATATTCATTTTTTAAAAAATAAAAGATCGGGAAAGAAGCATATTTCTATCACACAATTCCATATACACATTTCATTTTGATAAAGAAAGAACTAACCATTGTTTCATACATGATTTATGCTTTTATTTTATTAATTTAAATATTTTATGTATTAGAATTAGTTTCACAAAATAAAATAAGTATACCAACCTTTGTAATATGCAAGAAAAAATATTTACTTTTTTTGCTTTATGCTATGCTCTTATATGGATTTATTTTATGCAATTAAGATGGTCAAAGTTTGTAGTACAAGCAGTTTAAGTTGACAATAAAATTAGTAAATACCCTCAAAATTGATAAAATATAATTAGTATAACAAGATTTCATTTAAAATACCCATTCAACATGATAAGAACAATTAAAAAGGTATAAAACTTTCAAAGTGCAAAAATTTTATACATTTTTTGCACAGTATTCGTTCAAGGCCGAATAGTAAAACAGGTTATTCGGCCGAAGCCGAATATTCGTTGCATCACTAACTCAATTCTAAAATCTTGAATTGAATGTTGAAGCTGTTACGATTTTCCCTTTAAGTCATACTCGTTTAAGCAGGAGTGCACATCCGGGAGGGTCATGGCCGATACTTGCCCGTCTAATTTTTAACAGTGGGGGGGGGGGAGAGGCTTATTTGCGTTTTTTTAGCTTTTAGTCTGGTCTCCGGGGTATTTGGATTTGTACTCCGACTTCGCTCTTGGGGGCTATGGCAACCTTGTGTTCATAGTAAAAAAAACTTTTTTCATTGACTTATCCTGATATTTCTTGACCATTAAGCGAGAAACTAACAAATATTTATGTGTATGCATAAGCTTGCCCCCCCCCCTCCTCTCCCCCAAAGGCGATGGCGCACTCTACGTTTTATCAAGTGACCATATCAAGTGTTTTCGCCAAATTGGCAATCTCATTATTGTATTGATAACTAATAAAGTTTTATATGTAAAGCTTCTTGCATTTTACCATTTATGAAAATGTGTTAAAGCTCAACGAATATTTTAAATCTACTTTTAATACATTATTTTACTACTAATGTATAAAATGTATTATAATTCGTATTTTAACCTTTACTAATCATCAACAAACAGCACGGCGCCGCCTAATGTTGCCAAAATGTCACATCACAAAACGTAAGTACTGAAAGAAGTTCAGACCGCCCGTGTTAGCTCTCTGCTTTCTATGGTATTATTTTGACTTTGGTACTTAATATTACCAAAACAGCACCATGGAAACTTTAGATAGCAGCAAGTGAATCAGACACTGGCGAACCTACAACTTTCTGGAAAAAAGGATAGGATGCATTGAATGAAGATCTAATTTACAGTTTCTATAGCCCTGTCGAGGGAACTAAAAAGCTTATGACATGCAATGACTGCAAAAAAGTAATATCAAGAGGTAAGAATTCCTAGAATACGTAAAATAAGCGTTGAAAAAATATTTAAGATACTTAAAAAAATTTCTAATTTACTTCATTTCCTGCTTTCCCCGTGCATTTTTATTATTCTTAAAAGTTCAAGTGTTTGCACTTTCTTGAATCAAAACTGAAACAAGACAACTGTACTTTAAACAGAGGAAGTTCGTGGGCCGGCTGGAGCCGTGTATCATGTGATTCTCAGCTTAAAATCTTGTTAAAAACGACTCAGTTGTCGAATCATCGAACAAATCGAAAGAATTACTGCTGAGACTTCGAGTGCTCTGCTGCTCTCTCTCTCTCTCTCTTTTTCATACAATTAAATTTATTCATGAGTCCCCCCATTTCCTTTTTTCCCATAAATGGGAATAAAAATACCATACTTTTACAAAATTGAATACATTGAAAATAATAAACAAATAAATAAAATAAACTACTCGTGCATTCTTGGTATTTAAAATTGTTTTTGTTTACTTTTGTGTAAAAAAATGCTCAAATTTAGAAAATACATAATTGTGCGGGTTTTTTTTTTCCTTTTTCTTATATTTTTTAATTAAAGTAATACGAGGGTGTTTCGAAAAGTAAAGATACAATGATTCGCATTCCTTAAAAAAAAAATTTATTTACAAAACGTCAGTTGTTTCTTATTAACTGAACTATTTACTATTTTTCTACATAATTTCCACCGTTATCCAAACATTTGTTAAGCCGAGGTACAAGCTTTTATACTTCATAGTCGTAGAAGTTTGCCGCCTGTTTTCGGAACCACATACCTACTTCATCTTTAATATCATCATCGTTGGTGAAAGATTTTCCACTAAGATGTGACTTCAGGTAAAGAAATAAATGGAAGTCGCTGGGAGCAAGGTCCGGGCTGTATCGTGGATGTTCCAGTACTTCCCATTTGAATTTTTTGAGCAGTGATTTGGTTAGGAGCGCTGTGTGAGATCTAGCGTTGTCATGAAGCAAGCGAACTCCATTTGTCAGCATTCCCCTGCGTTTGTTTTGAATGGCCTTTCGAAGACGTGTCAAAGTCTGGCAATATGCAGCAGCATTAATTGGGAGGCATAAATTCGACAAGAAGAATGCCTTGCCTGTCCCAAAAAACAGAAGCCATGATTTTTTTCGCGGAAATCGATGTTTTGAATTTTATCGCTTTTGGAGAATTTGAATGGCGCCATTGCAGTGACTGTTCCTTGGTTTCCGGTGTATGGTGGTAAACCCACGTCTCGTCTCCTGTCACAATGTGATCAAGGAACTCATCACCTTCTGCATAGCGTGTGAGGAAGTCGAGTGCAAAGCCCATCCTTTTCTTTTTGTGTTCTTCTGTTAACATTTTCGGAACCCAGCGCGCACACAATTTCTTGTACCCTAACTTGATAGTCGCAACTTCATAAAGAGTTGTCATTGACAGTTCCGGTATAATCTGATGCAATTCTTTCAATTTGAGACGTCTATTCGCACGAATTGCGTCCTCCGTTCTCTGAAGAAGGGCATCAGACATCACAGATGGCCGACCTGTTCTTTGTTCGTCATGAACATCGGACCTACCATCGGAGAAATGACGACACCATTTCGTTACATTTTGTCGATTCATTATGTCTCCATAAACAGAAACAATTTTGTGTATGAATATCCGCTGGTCGCTGACCTTTTGCATGAAGAAAACGAATGACGGAGCGAACTTTGCATTTGGCGGAACTCTGAATCGCCACGGTCATTTTAATTACGAACTACTTCCACAAAAATCAACATTGCAATTCGAAACAAGGACGAGGAGAAAGCTAAAGGTTCAAGATTAACACACGTGTTGCCAACTTTCTCGCCAAATTTTCCGCTGGCGTGCTTTGTATCTTTACTTTTCGAAATGCCCTCGTACATGAAATTTAAAGTTATTATTTTAAGTGACACAAGTGTGTGCAGGAAAATCTAGTGAACACTAAATCGAATGGTAGTAAAATAGAAATTTTGGCCAAAATCTGAATTACTTTATCTTAATGATTTCAATTATCCTGATGTATTCGTAGAAATAAAAGTCGATTGAAATGAATATATGACCCTTCAAATCTCTTATAAATATTTAGTACCTGGGTCCGTATCCCGCTCGGTTAAAAAAAAAAGAGGTTTGTAAACTCGTGTTTTTTTCTAAAATGCGAAGTACTTATTTAGATAAACTTAAAAAGCATTTTAAAGCCTTTGGTTGCAATTACGCATTTAAAACAGCCGTAATTTGTTTTAAAAAACACAACCTTATATAACATTTTGAAGCAAAAATGGGACACCGGTGTCCCACTGAACGAAACACCGATTTCCCATGAATATTTTACCTTTTACGCAGAAAGGGACACCACTGTTCTGTGATGTTTTATATAACCAAAAAATCATTAAAATGCTAAATATAATATTTTCCCCTTATTTTGTCGTGAATTAATACAGAGTAATGAACAAAGTCTGAAAAATACGTTGATAAAAATTCTGCGTCAAAGGGTTAATCCACGCTCACCGTAAAATCACACCCAATTTCATTTCATTTGGCGCCGAAGGTGCGGAAGGGGTTGATGAGAATAAATGCAGAGTCCCTGTTCTCCAGTACGCATTTAGTTGCAGTTGGTTTTCACTTTCACTTCACTTGACACTCCAAGGTTCACCCCGTACATACCACAACTCGTGGTTTAACCGGCATGGGGCCCTGAAGAGTGCTCTGTTCATTTTTGAAAAAGGCCCAAGGGCCGAGCAAACACTTGGCCCAGCATCCTCCTGAGATATCGTCTCCCTTGAAGGATTTTATGACCACGAACATTTTAACGTCCCCCAGCCACCTATAATGAAGACGGTGGATCTTTGATCGGCTGGGCTTCCTCTATACGGGACCCTCCGGTTACGAATCCGACGACTTACCGATCGGACTACCGCGGCCCACACCCAATTCTAACTTTATTTTGATCGATCTCTTTTAAATTTCAAAAACAATAATAATTCTAACGTGTTGCCAAAACTCGTTTGCCAAATACCATAAAAATTAAAATTTACGCTGATATGATTGAATATGAAATCCCTTGTTATAATAAAACGTGGTTGAAACAGTAATAATAAGAGTAATCATAAAGAAATGGCGAAAGAAAGCTCATCAAACTTTTAATGAAGGCACAAACGGGGTTTTTTGTGAAAACTCGCGTTTTTACAGAAAAACGCCGATGTAGATGAACTTAAAAACCAAAACTATATCTAAGTACAAAATTTTATCAAAATCGTTTGAGCCGTTTCCGAGATCCGAGATATATATATACAAGAATTGCTCGTCTAAAGATATTAGATGTAATTTTATTTCGAAACTTAATATTTTAAGAATGAGTTTCATATTTATTGATTTTTTACCTGAAATATCTTACTAAACATTCTTGAGGAGGAAAAAAAGTATTTTAAAACGAACTATAACACTTTTATACTCAATTTTGAAATCGCACTTGAAAAGTAAAGTAATCTGATTTTTATATACTGTCAGTTACCACAAAATTCAATATATGTCGGTGGACAATTACCACTGCTTTTATCCCATGGCTTTGGAATAAATGAAACAGCTTGTTATCTAGTGAAGCCTTGCTTTAACATTTCAAAAACAATAACAATTTAACGTTGCCAAATACCATAATTTGAACTTGCGCTGATGTGATTAAATATGAAATCCAATTGTTATAACAAAACGTGGTCGCCACGAAACAGTAACAATGAAAGTAATCATAAAGAAAATGGCGAAATGAAAGCTTCTCAAACTTTCAATGAAAGCACAAAAAAAAACGGGGTTTTTTGTGAAAACTCGCGTTTTTAAAGAAAAAACGCCGACATAGATGAACTCAGAAACCAAAACTCTATCTAAATACAAAATTTTATCGAAATCGTTAGAGCCGTTTTCGAGATCCGAAAAATAAATAAATATATAAATAAATAAATATATATACAAGAATTGCTCGTTTAAAGGTATTAGATTTTTCAAATCGTTTGAAATTTTTTTGCCATCGGCCGATGGAAGAGGAAAATAATCGGCCAACTTTGAACAATCGGCATTGGCCCATCGGCCAAAAAATGCCATCGATCGAGCCTTAGTAGATTATACAAGAGGGCCTCCAAAACCTGGATTTTAAGAGAAGAAGGGGCAGCGTTCCTCCTGGCCTGGAAGATGTTATGAAAAACTTAAGCCAACCCGGGACATACACTGCTTTTAACATGACTTTTGTGGACAACATGAGTGACTTGAATTTATATTAAATCTTTGATTTTCAAATTCAAATAAATTGTTTTCACAGGCAACTTTAACTTTTTATAAAATCATAATTATTTTTGACAATTCATATGTTTACTGTAATAGAAGTAAAAGGTTTATTTGGTAGTATAATATCTTCTTATTCTCCACCATCAATTTTAGTTATTTTTGTTGAGCCAAATAAAGATTAAATGGAAAATAGTAAAAAACTTAACGTTTTCCGGTTAACCCCTATTCGCGGGGTGAATCGAAACATCTAAAAAATTATATATTTATATATATAAAACAAACTCTAAAATGTGTCTGGGGTAAACTCAAATTACCGGGCCAATTTTGTTCCAATTTTTACAGTAGGTGCTGGTAAGCTCAGGGCAGGTTCTTACACTAGGTAGGAAAAAATTTGATGAATAGTTCTTTTTTTATTCGAAATCTAAATTTTTGACCCAAAAATGGCTCCATCTAGAGAAATAATTATCTTATTGTCTTGATCTTGGTCTCATTGGAAATATTACGAAAAATCTTATAATAACACATTTTCTACCTAAGGTGCCATGAGCGGGAATGTTGAAAAATCACGTGGAAACGAGTTATACCCGCTTAAAATTCGAAAATCAAGTTGCAATTGCTGTTGTCATTTTGTTCAAACGTGGAAAGATTGACTTCAACATTTCAATACAAAGTGAACTTAGCCAAGGCTTAACTTGATCTTTGCAGTTTTCGGGATTATGCTTAAATGTTTTGAAGGGGAAAACTTTACTCTTTCTCCAAAAAATTTTTTTATTTACTACACCAGCGCAGGTCGTGCGGCTACTGCTAGTATCTAAATAAAAACTGTTTCCAATGTTTGTTTGAAATATCAAGAGCAAAACAAGACCAAAGTTTTTAACTCGAAAAATCAGATTTTAAAAATTTTATAATCACTTTTTTCTAATGAAATCAGAAAAGAACCGATTTACACTGTTTTCTTTTAGTATATGCCTCGTCTAGAATTGGTTTACAAAATGTTGAGGTTTTATTAGCTGCCATTATACAGGGGGATGAAAAAATGTGTGGCCAAATTTTAAAGGGGGTTAGTGATAGGGCAACAAGCAAAAATCATTTAGGAACATAAGGTTGCAAATGCTAGTCACAAATTTATTGCAAAGACGATTTTACGCAAGTCAATTTTCAAGAAAAGTTTTAAATTGTGGCCTGAATCTTTTATATGTGCGTTGAAGCAACCGATGAAAAATCAAGGATGGCCCGTCATTGTGATTCTTGCAGCTGCAATTCCAACAACTGCCTGAAACCTTTTTTTAGAAATTATGATATGTAAAATCATCTTTGTGAAATAATTTATCATTTGTTACCTGTTTCACATATTTCAGTCTTTGGCTTTGTGTGCATGTAGCTCATTAGCATTATATTTGCAACCATTGTTGCATTGTGATTGGCGACACCTGTTTGGTTGAAAATTATCGTGCTATCTTCATTTTGGATGACTCATTTCAGAGTTAAGACAGGTACATAATCAAGAAAAAACTCCTCATTTTTTCTATGTTCACAAAACATATGTTTAACAAATAATTTTATTGTATAAATCCAATTAAAAACTTCAATTTTGACAGTCAGATCAAACAATGTATGATTTTTTTTCTTTTGTGTACTTTGCACAATTAACACAGTAGTTATTTACATGACTATGAAGCATTCTAAAAACAGCTTTATATACTAGAAAAGTCTCTCGAGCATATTGTATCAGGACTTGACATCTTGACCCAAAGCCATTTTCGTCTCATCAGTAAGGATACTTCGCCCATGGTACTTCTGTGCAGTTTTTTCAAAAGCATCTACAATTGCTTTTCTATGGGAACAAAACACACATTAAGTTTCAAAACAAGTAATTTTCCAAAGATATAAATGATATTTTCTATCAATGCTTATATCTTATAATATTAAAAAAAAATAACATATCTATCTATGTCATCCTTACTTCTCCCGAATGCTAGTGAACTGATCATCGAATCAAGTATTGATTTTTCAGTCTGCATGTTTACATAATTTCATGATTTTAAACAAAAAGAAATATTATTTTAAATATAAATTCTCAAGCATGTTTTATTAGCTTCAAAACTTCCGAATATTTTACTGGAATCATACCAAAGCAGTCTCGGGAGAAAAACTGCTACAGAGCACTTGACCTTGGTGCAATAATTCATGCTCCAAGTGATATTGGATTAAATTTGACCTGCAGTTTAGTGACAAATGAAATTCATTAATGAACTGTTGATTAATTAATGTGCCGCCGCAGTCAGTAAGATGCAATATAATTCAAGCGAAATTGGATAGAGTTCACCGCCCAGCATGGCAAAAAGTAGCATTGCTTGATGCACTAGTGATTCAGAGATGTCCCCCAAGTTTCCCTGCTGGGAATGGAGTGGTTTTGTTAACTGAGAATAGAATGATTCTAAAGATGTGCCATACTAAAAATGTAATGAGCTACGAATAATTAATGCACTGCCAGTCTTCAAGAAAGCCCCCCAAAGTATATGGCTGAAGGAGTTGTATACCAACTCGCTGCTGGCAGTCTGCACAAGCCACCATAGGTGGCGAGGTCTTGGCAACTAATAAGAATTGTGTCATAAATACTGTATTAATGGACAAATGAGCATCTTCCGTTTGGTAGTACTTAGTAAAATGAAATGAAGAAAACACGTAAGTGAATCCGTTTTATGTAGATATTACAGATGTGCATAACTATATAGACTGAAAGTTGAATAAGAATTTTTTTTTAAACTTTAGTTTAAATTTGAAATTTAAGTCAAGACTTCTTAAAGTAAACTAGCTATATTGTACAAATATCAATTAAAATGTATTATAACCTTTTTAGTTCAGTTATTATACTCAATGCAAAGTTAATTACACTGGCAGAAAAAAAAATCCCAACACCAAGAAAGACTTGCGCTAGAGAAACGAAATTTGGTAGGCGTGTTTATACAACTGAAAGATGACATCGATTGAAATTTCGTGCTCCTGGCTTAAGTGTGGCGCAGCTGGCGTTACTCAGAACATGCAAATAAGGCTTGTTTTAAAAGCGTGTTGCAAAGCTCTTGAGTATTATTTTTCCGTAACATTTGACGCATTGCGTTCATGTTAGTCAGGAATGTCTTTAAGAAGACGAAGAAGCCATTATAAACAGCTCACCGAGTTTGAACGAGGTCGTACAATTTGGCTACGAGAAGGTGGATTTTCATTTCGCGATATTGCAGAAAGACTTGGTGGGAATGTTTCCACCGTGCATGATTATTGGAAGCTATGGTCAAGGGATGGTACTACCTCAAGAAGATCGAGTTCCGAGCTGCCACGTGGCACGACTGAGAAGGAAGATTGCCGAATCCTGCGTACGGCTGTGGCACATCGTACTGCATCTGCGGCTGACATTCGAGCTGCAGTTGGTACCGTCGTGACCCAAAGAACGGTAAGAAATCATTTACTTCAAGGACAGCTCCGAGCCAGGTAGCCTGTAGCCGGTATTCCATTGACTGCAAACCATTGCCATTTGCGACGGCAGTGGTGTCAAGACAGAGCTCATTGGAGGTCGGAGTGGAGATCTGTTGTAATCTCTGATGAAAACAGATTCTGCCTTGGTGCCAGTGATGGTCGTATGTTGGTCAGAAGGAGGCCAGGGGACCGCCTGCATCCAAGCTGTCTGCGGCCTAAACACACGGGACCTACACCTGGAGTCATGGTCTCTGGAGCAATTTCGTATGACAGCAGGAGCACTCTTGTGGTTATCCCAAACACACTGACTGCAAATTTGTCGTCAGTCTGGTAATTCAACCTATAGTACAGCCCTTTATGAGTAGCATTCAAGGGGGAGTTTTCCAACAGGATAACGCTCGCCCTCACATCGCTGCTGTAACGCAATGTGCTCTACAGAGTGTTGACATGTTGCCATGACCTGCAAGATTACCAGATCTGTCTCCAATTGATCACGTATGGGATATCATTGGACGGCAACTCCAGTATCATCCACAGTCAGCAATGACTGTCCTAGTATTGACACAACAAGTGCAACAAGCATGGCACTCCATACCACAAAGTGACATTCGGTACCTGTATGACACAATGCATGCACGCTTGCAGGCTAGCCTTCAAAATTCTGGAGGTTACACCGGCTCTTAAAGTAACATAATTTCACATTTGCACAGCATTTTCTTGAGCATAAATTAGCCAGTGATCTTGTACATTTAATCAATTAAACATGTTAACTAGACAATTGCATTACCCAAATTTCATTAGTCTACAGAAATTTTTTCTTGGTGTTGGGATTCTTTTTTTCCGCCAGTGTACATGAAAAAGTACACAAAAACTATATAATTTTGTAAATATTTAAATTATAATTACTACACAAGTATAAATATGGTGTTTGATCAATAAAATATTCTTAAATAACTAACTCCATGGATTTACAGTTGATGTTGATCTATCATCTCCCTAACAACTCCACACTCCCAAAGCAATTGTTGTTCATTAGTTCTTCAATTTTTCATTTTCATGTTTTTAGGACCTTTTCAACTTTGCTCAATCACCTTTCCCATGCTTTTGTTTACCTTGCCCCCCCCCCCCCCTACATGTCCCAAATGTACATTTTTGAGCGTCACGATTGTGTTGTTCCCTTCAAACATCATCTCTGACTTGGCCAAAAATGGCTCTTAAAACTTTTCTTCATGACGCTAAAACTGTTTTCATTTTTGGGTTGAACCAACTCTGACCCGTTAGTAAGTTGGTCTGATCAGTTTTATACAGCAAAAGTTTTACAATATTCTCCTTTTATTCTCCTTTGAATATATGATCATGGTCCTCTTTCAATTTTGTGCTGAAGGTTTCAGAAAAAAGTTGTTAGATAGTAAACCCTTGAAAATAGCATAGTTTAATATAAATTTCCAGACTAATGTTGGTAAATGGTGGTGGCTAGACAAGTGGTGAGCAAATCATTTTTACTTGTGACCTGGAATATTTTACAAAATTATTGTATTTGCTAAGTTTATATTAATTGTTAAATTAAAATTACAAGACTAGAAAGAAATAAAGTTTTTTCTCTCCTTTCTTTTTGGGAAGTTTAACCATTTACGGTTAACCACCAACGAAATATACATAATGCCAAATAAAACCTGAGCCACTTATATAATGTCTAACATTCCAGTTTGTATAAAGTCTGAAGTTCAGTTTGCATAAAGTCTTGATACCTCATATTTCATAAATATTAAACTTTAGATGAATTGTTATTGTTTTAATAACATGAAACAACATTGATGAGCAAAGAAATCTCGTCTTTAAATGCAAAAAGGTTAGGTATTTAAAGAAGTTTAGGTGCTAAACATTTGGAAAAAAATTAGAGGTTTTTCAAGGAAACATGAAATTTGTCTACTTATAAAATGTAGTTACCTAAATACACCATGATTGAATAAAAAGGCAGCAATATGACCAGTGTCTATGTAACGAACTTCACAGCCGTCCCACAGATCCCCGATCGACTTGATGCCATCCCTGGGGACATAGGCATCATGCTCGGCTGTCACAACAATGGAAAGATGAGGGTCAACAGGAGGTGTGAAGTTCCCAAGATGGGTGCACTCATCCATGATGCCCCGCATGAAATTCAGAGCCTCCAGGCGGGAAAAGCCGGGATCCTTTTTTGACTGCGAGTTCGACGAGGAATCTGAGGTGGAATCTTTTTCCCTGGAGCTCAGAAGGACGTCATCAATGAGCATCTGTGCTTTTTGCTCTTCAGAGATGAATTTTTTCTCTAGTAATTCCATCCTCTGCAAGCTTGAAGGATAGTTCCGGGAGAAGTGTATACCTGCTCGAAAGGCCTCGGACTAAAACAAGAGATAAGTTTTAAGGATACAATTCCCCTTCAAAAAAAAAAAAAAACTACTATTGACTATAGAAACAAATGCATGGTTCAAGTTATCGAAAAAAGTTTTATAGTAAAATATAGTGCTTCATGGGATAATCTTTACAAAGCATTTTAAAATTAAATACTAGTGTGAAAAAAAGAAACAACACTTACTGTTTGATTTCTATACTACTAACAAATTTTGACTGAAAAGGAAATTAATGAGAATTTTTAAATTTCTATCATAAAAACTTCATTAAAGAGGTTCAACGGAAGGCAAATAAGATGAGCAATTGTTCCTTAGGGTTAAGTTTTGATTCTAAAAAAATCAAGCTGAATATATACTGCTTAAAACAGAAACATTCACTGTTTAGTCCTGAAAATGGTGGTCAACATGGAATTACAAATGAGGGAATTTATTTAGTTGTTTAACTTGCATCAAGATGAAGAAAGTTCACCTTAAACTAATTGCAGCAAATGGGATAAATAGCTTTAACTCATAAATAAGGAAAAAGAACACTTCATTTTGATAACAATCTTTGGAATACCTTCATATAAATTGTCACATCCTGTACTCATACTAGAAGCAACAATTAAATGAAAATACTAATTGCAAAAACGAGCCATTTACAGGATACCGCACAGTTTGACTTTACTGCCATTTATCAGTATTTCTACAAAAAAATACGACAAAATTTGCATTTTCCCAAAAATATTATAAAATTGGCACATTGAACCTCATAAATAACTTTGAAATATTGCCATTTTCACAAAAATCTGCAATTTAATTTGTAAATTATTACTCAGATTCAAACAAAACTTATTCATTGAATAGGGTGTTTAACTGATTAATGTGAACATAGAATAACTTTCTTGCAGTGTTAAGCAATTTTTTTGGCAAAGGATACTCTCTCACCCTATTATCTGATATACTTTAGATACGTAGTAACATGTCCCATAGTCCACATATGAAATTTAGCATGATCCTCTGGCACACAAACACACGCTTTAAGCAATATTACATAATTTCAATTTCTCTTTACACACATGGAATTAAAAATCATAGGAAGTGAGAAACCTCAAAGGTGATGTACCACAATAAATTCAAACACAGAGGTCACTTTCAAAATAATCATGCTTTCATAACGCAACAAATATCGTACCTGCTCTGGTGAATGAAGCATTTTCCATATTTCATCTTGATACACATGATCAGAAGAATACTGGTTCTGTAATAGAGGCCAAGGTATTCCAGCACTCATAACGCCCTGTAATGAAAAAGAACTCTATCCTTCATTCAATTCATTAAAATGATTTATTCTAACAAAAGTATCAAACACCTCTATGACCAGAAAATTAAGACACCACAATTAATATTGGTACTTATAATCAAAGCTCTATTTTATTTGAATGACACAACTTTGGCACTGTATTTCATTTAAATAGGAAATAAATACTACGTGAATAAAACAAAAAATAACCAACTGAAATGTGGAAATATTATTTTGAACTATTTTTCTTTCAGCATATGAGACACTTAGAACTAAAGTGAATGAAGTCCGTACAGGATTGTTTTGCGATAATCAAGGTACAAGTTATTACCACTTGAATTCCTAAAAGATTTGGAGTATGGTTTTCTTTTTATTGGTGTAATATGAAAAGCAATTTAAATATCAATCATAATTTTATATTGCAAAGACAATAAGTTTGGTGAGGCTGAATTTTCAAATTAAAATTTACTACTCCCATGAAATATGATTTAGTTGAAGAAACATCTAAATCAAAAAAAAAAAAAAAAAAACAGCTAATAATGATAATGTTCGAATATCATTGGTTTCTGACAAAATTCAAGCAAATTTTTAATCATAGTATCATATTTTAACCAAAAATCTTAACAAATATTCCAAAATATAATAGGAGATAAAAATAATAACCATACCCAAGAACAAAAAATGAAATCAATTTTAAGGAAAAAAAAACACTTGTAAATGGTTTTTAAAATAGCTGCAAAGGTACCCTTAAATTCTTATTCTCTAGAATTTAGTTTTGTTGCTCTTCGGCATTGTAAAGTGATTAGTAACACAAAAAGATATACATGTGAAAATTAGTTATTAAAAGTTATTAGTTTTATTCTAGTCTTGACGAGAGACTGGCTATACGCACACTGAGTATACGTATAAGTTGAAGATTTTTTAACAATAGGAAAGACTTGAAAAGGGGGAGTCAACTGATACATAGGCAAAGTAAGGGGAAAGTATTAACCATTTAAGTTGATATTTGAAGAAAGAAGATACGGAGAAAAAAATAATTAAATTAAAATATGCATTACAATTAGAAAAAATATAATTTTAATTCTAACCATCTCTCCCTCAAAAAAAGCTCGAACAAAAAATTAGAACACACGTCTTTCAGATTGCTCAAACAAACCCAAAAACATGCTTCTCGAAGAAAAAGCAAAAACTCTTAGCTCTTTTACATTAATAAAGAATTGCTGTAAAAATCACTCCTAGTGAGGAGAAAATCTGGTTCTAGCTGAACATTTAATCTTTGTACCATCACCATATCATCCATTCTCCAATGTTGCAGTCTAAAGTAATGGTCTGTTTCAATGCTTGCCCCCCAAAAGGATTTTTTCTGTAACTATTTAAAGTGTTTAAAATTGATGTCAAAAAATTATTTCATTTCCCATAAAAATTTCTTTTGGTAATTTGTGGTTGACTTTAAATTTTTTGAAATTTCCTGTACTGTAGCATAGCAGAAATGCTGAATGCTACAGATTAGCTTTCAGTTTCCTGTACTGAAAGCTAATCTGTAGCATTCAGCATTTCTGCAGAGCTAAAAATTTTATTTCTTTCAATTAAAGAATAATTTTAATTCCTGAAACATTATCAAAACCTTCACTGTTGCTCAGAATCTGAATTGTCATAAAACTCAGTTAGTTGAAAAGTGAATATTACTTCTTCACCAGCATTTTACATGTATTCAGATTTTATGCTCACGAGCGCGTTGAGTTATGTAAATCTAAAAAAGTTGATGCAGAATGATTCAAACTGTACACAAAAATACTATTTTCCCAAAAATGTTATTAAGAAATTAGAGGGTCTGAAAATAAGAACCAAATATACAAGTGTATATGATACTCGGCGATTCCACCCTAATATGTGTGACATTTGTACAAAACTTTTCTTTCCCATTAGCTTAGCATCAAAAACAATTACATGCACAATATATTTACTCTTTTTTTTAAAATTAATTGTTATTTTATGAAACTTGTAACACGTGTAACAATTGAAAATTGAAATTGTCACACATGGTACAAGTTTTATAAAATTAATAAATAATTATAAAAATGCTGAGAATGATTATACTCTGCATGTAATTGTTTTATAAAAGGAACAAAAAAGAAGATAATTTTAACCAATGCTTGATCTTTTGATGATGAACAAATGAAAAAGAACATTGAAAAGAAAAAAAATTGTACAAAAATGTCACACACATTAAGATGGAGTTGCACTACTTTAGTTAAGAGCAAAAAGAATTATTCTTAGAATCCATATAAATACAATAAGCATTTTTGCCAATTTAAAAAAAAAAAATACCTCAGTGAAGACACATGATGCTGTCGTCCACGACAAACAAGGAACAATTGGTAAAGGTTTGTGCCAGCTGCAACCCGCAAGAGAAGCCATCTATGCCAAAATAATTAAAATATAGAGATAGAAAATAAACAATAGAGAACATGTTAACATACATAAATATTTATAAAGATAATTTTGTATTAACAGTACTTGAAGCAAATTTTTTAGAAATGCCTATTGCAAATTTCCCTACATTCTAAAAAAAAAATGTGTAGTAGATGATTTCAATGCAGCACAACGGAAAATTTTAATTTTTTTAAGGGGGAAAGGGATTTTTTACTAGCCCTCAAAGTACAATCATATGCAGGTTCCTCACCTAGTATGCACAGAAAATAATTAATTGAAACATGAAACAAAAGAATAAAAGTTAAATTAATACTTAACATATATGCAATACACCGCCAACTCGTTTATTTCGATCCATGGACTGCAGTTTTGGGCTTATTATGCCCTCATCAGCATGGAATACGAAAGTAAATGAGTTGGAGGCAAAAATCCTCTTATAGAGCAAAGAGAGCCGAAAAAACTGGTAGCTAATGTGTAATTAGAATACCAGCAAGCGAAACGAGTTGGCGGTGTATTGCATGTTTCTGCCTTAGCTCTTACTTAGGGGCGGTTACTCACTGCTTTATACTTAATATATAATTTAATAATATAATTTATAAAATTTAAAGAGCATTGATAACATTGCCAGATTTTTAGGTCTAGAAGTTTAGCACGAAACTTTCAAATCGATTTGCCAACTGGTGAAAATCTCAATGTGCAAAAAACTTTGCACATTGAGGTTGTTTTGATAATGAACTTCTATATATATCAGTCTTATAAATTCAACTAACTAAATAAAACATTCTTGCATGTTCAATTTTCAAAACTTTTCTTTCTCAAGATTTATTGCACTATTTGCTTTTTTATTACAAGTTCTTTAAAATTGCAGAAAAACATCCTCCTTTACCATCACCTCAAAAAAGATTTTTTGAGCAACACTACACTAGGTACAAATACAGTTAAACTCTGATGAATAAAGCTACAGCAATAGCAAATATCAGCTAAAACAAACTTCTTGTTGATTAAGTTTGGTTTACTATTTCAATACATTAAAAATATTGTGCATATTACAAAACCAAAGTAAAGCAGGATTTTCAATTAATTTAAGGGACCAATTACAAAAACTCAGGGAAAAAAATCACACATAAGTCGGGCTATACAGATTTTGTAAAAATAAATATCATCTTAATTCTGTTTAAAATATACTTATGCATTTCTTTTCTTACCTATTTTACTTGCTCATGATTGCTACAATTAATGGTTAATTGGATTGAATTCAAAAGTTTTAGCCAGTGGCGTAGCAAGAACAAAATTAAGACTGGGCGAATAAATTTTGCGAGGCCCCCCGGTTTAAAGATTTATTCCAGTTGAAGCTATTCAACTATTCTGTGTAAAAACAATAATAATAAAAAAAGAAAACTTTCTCATACTTGTTCTCAATTTCATGTTGTAAAAATTAAAATATTATGCATAGCGATTGACCTCACGGAAGATAGTAAAGATAGTTTTCCCGCCGGAGGACTACCAGCTCACTTGCGGGTAAGTACTTTCTTCATTATTTTGCAAACAAAACATCATTTTTAATGCTTTGCGTCCATTTATAGAGTAGTACCAAATCTTGTTCGCGCCTTACGGAATTTGCTGTTTTATTTTTTTTGCAGATTCCTTTTATTCAACCATATTAAATCAACCAAAAAACGAAAGAAATCTCGACCTGGCCGTTTCGGATTTTCATGTACTTTCGGGAATCCTACCCTTGAACAGTGCCGTATTTACGTATGGGCTTAATGGGCTATAGCCCAGGGCGGCACGATTGGGGGGGGGGCGGCACTTTTTTCATGCAAAATGAAGACTTTTTTTTAATAGACAGCAGGGCGGATCGGCCGCGAGAATTACATCAATTAATTGAATTAAGAGCGAGAATCTGAGAAACTGTCACGCCTAGCATTATGAGGTGATTCATGACCTCTCAGATTTTTTCCAAAAAATTACCAAATGTTTATTATCTTATGGGAAGACTAAATCCAGAATGTTTTGTTCTAAAGTTGAGTTGTTTAGTTTTTATGGATCCCTAAAGGTGAAGGTGCGGCATCAAAAATTAAGCGGATTTTCAAGACATGGAAGTTGCTGGGAGCCAAAACTCTTACCAGGAACTGTTAAACTGCAATTTTCTTTTTGTATATGGAATACAGAAGGTTGAAACTTTACAAAATGAATGTTAAATTTGTGGTAAGTTGTTGCCTTAAGGTCATTGAAGGCCCTCAAAACAAGGTATTTTTGACGTTTTTCAGCATTTTTGAGGTCCAAAAACAGCTTGTACATTTCAGTTGACACGGCAAAAGTAGTGTCGTTTGAAAGGCCAGTGTAAGCACTTTAAAATAATGCATAAACAACCGAGGAAAGTTCAACGCACTTTGAGTTGTGTAAGGCCGAAATATAAAAAATGTCATATTTTACCGATATTCAAACGGTCATAACTTCCTCTGCAAACAACATATTGAAATATTTTTTTTTCCAATGTCATACTCTATTCTTTGTCTTAACAGAACAGTTGAGTCCTTTGAGGCGAAATGTAAAAAAAAATTTTACAAAAAATGCACAGGAAAAATTATATTTTTTGTAAAAAAAAATTTTACATTTCGCCTCAAAGGACTCAACTGTTCTGTTAAGACAAAGAATAGAGTTTGACATTGGCAAAAAAAATATTTCAATATGTTGTTGGCAGAGGAAGTTATGACCGTTTGAATATCGGTAAAATATGCCATGTTTCATATTTTGTCCTTACGCAACTCAAAGTGCGTTGAACTTTCCTCGGTTGTTTATACATTATTTTAAAGTGCTTACACTAGTCTATCAAACGACACTACTTTTGCCGTGCCAACTGAAATGTACAAGCTGTTTTTGGACCTCAAAAACGCTAAAAAACGTCAAAAATGCCTTGTTTTGAGGGCCTTCACTGACCTTACGGCAACAACTTACCACAAATTTAACATTCATTTTGTAAAGTTTCAACCTTCTATATTCCATATACAAAAAGAAAATTGGAGTTCAACAGTTCCTGGTAAGAGTTTTGGCTCACAGCAACTTCCATGTCTTGAAAATCCGCTTAATTTTTGATGCCGCACCTTCATCTTTAGGGGTCCATAAAAACTAAACAACTCAACTTTAGAGCAAAACATTCTGGATTTGGTCTTTCCATAAGATAATAAACATTTGGTAATTTTTTGGAAAAAATCTGAGAGGTCATGAATCACAGGCGTCACACTCTCTCAGATTCTTGCTCTTAAATACTGTTCTTTGTTAATAACGCTGCGTGGCCGGGCTTTGCACGGTTTACCTTGAAAATACATTTTATGTCAAGTAAATAAAAAAGATTTTTTTTACAACTCTGAAATTCAACACCTCAAGGGGGGGGGCAGTTTCAAAAGTCCAGGGCGGCCTCACGTCTATTTTTTTATATTAAAAAATCTATTATTCATAATTAATCAGTAATTAATTTCTGAAATTCGTTAAAAAACATTTTTTTTTCTTGCTGGCAGTGTTGTAAAATATTATAACTCAAGTTCTATGAGAGGTACAGAGTTGCATATTAGCTCATTTTAATAACAATTATATGCGCTTTAATTTGATATGTAACGACAATATTTCGAGGAAAGATTTTCTCACAAAAAAAAATAAATAAATAAATGACACTGTCAATTAAAAATTTAGGCCCAAGGCCGACAATACTTTAGAGGCCCCCTTCTGTGCTCTGCCTTTTCAAGTCACCAAAAAAAATCTTTTTCGCAGTGGCGATACAAGGGGGCCAGCCCCCTGGCCCCTGTTAAGGGTTTGGTAGGTAGGTTAAAATTTCATAGTGGACTGTAGATTCAAAATAAATGTTCTCTTCACTTAAGTAGATAAAATCAAACTCTTGACTTTTTATAAAAACAAACTTTTAATTACTCATTTATATAACAATATATCATTTTTATTTTATATTTTTATTTTTATGATATTTAACAATATATCTACCAGTACTATCTCTAGAATGGGTCCTAACAAAATTTTGTGAGGAACAGCCCCCTTGTATCGCCACTGCGATACAAGGGGGGATAATTAAATAATACTCTATAAATGGACGTAAAGCATTAAAAGTGATGCTTTGTTTGCAAAATAATGAAGAAAGTATTTACCCATCCCTCCCCCCCCCCAAGCTCAATGGCGCGAATTCCCCCCCAAAAAAATTTCACAACCATCTTGTGCTTTTTTTTTTCCTCTTTTTTATTTCTTTTTTCTAATATTATTTATTTATTATTTAAATTATAACTATTATTTTTTCATGTATTAACTTTTTAAAAGTACAAATTATACGCAGAATATAATCGCTTTTTTTCTCTTCCACACATTCCAAGCACACCCACACACACACACGAAAAAAAAATAATTTAATTAAAAAAACTCAATAAATAATTTAAATAAATAAATCAAGTTTTAAAAATCCCCCACCTAAAATTTTGTTGGCGCAACTTGCGCCATAATCCTCCCTGTGGGCACCCCTGAGGGGGGCATTTTTGGGGATCATTGTATGGAGCTCTGCAAGGCCCTATGCAGTTGCACTGTATGCATTATGTCTAGCCCTGATACTGTTTTTTTATATCCATTTTAGCTCAAGAGTTTTAAAGCTAATTCTCAAGAAAGAATTTTTTTTTACTTAACATAAAATGAACTAAATAAGAGAAGTGCTAATTAAGTATCAAAAAAGATTGTTTTTATTTTTCAATTTATGAATCATTATTTTTTCTTAAAAATACATAATTCTTCAATGGTGTGCATCAGTTTTTAAAAAATTAGGGGCCCCTTAGGAAGATGAGGCCCCAGTCCCAGGCCTAGATAGCCTGTGCCATAATCAGGCCCTGGCAATTGTGTTAATTAGGGCCTGTAGTACTTGTTTTTAATTCCACATCCAGAGCAAAAATATTTTAAATTAGATTCTGAAAAGTATTATAGTGTAGCAAATGCACCCACAGCTCGATCATATAGCATCCTAAGACTGCAGTTTCGCCCTTATTATGGGCTCCTCAGTTAGGAATAGCCAATGATCGAGCCGGAGGCAAAAATCCTCTTGTTGAAGCTAAGATAGCCAACAGAGGATTTTTGCCTCCGGCTCGATCATTGGCTATTCCTAACTGAGGAGCCCATAATAAGGGCGAAACTGCAGTCTTAGGATGCTATATGATCGAGCTGTGGGTGCATTTGCTACAGTTCTGCCTCAGCCCTGGCTTACGGGCGGTAACTCATTGCATATTATAGTGTTATTCATATTCAGGAGCCCCGAAGGGAGGTCATGAGAGTTTTCCTCATTCGGCAAGCTCGAAATGACAAGTCGGCAAATTCAGGAACAGTATTACTTTTTTTTGTGAAGCTGCAATATCTTCCTGTTTTTACATAATTTTGTTGCCTTTGAAAATAAGAAGACCCGATTTATAAAACTCAATTCGGCTGTTGTCAAATGACCATCATGCTTTAAATTGTGATAGATGCAATATTCTATGATATGTCATACAGTCAATACGCTTTAATCTGTACATATGTTAACAACAATAATTTATAAATCATGAAATCAATTGTTTTGACTATTCAAAATACACTCCCGCTGTTATTTATCTAAATTCCAATATTTGTTAAAATGATTTTTTTAGTGATACCCATTGTCTTTTCTCATAAGTAATAGTATAAGGTCTATGTGTATGCAAACAATGGAAAACAAAAGTAAAAGCGTTGTCTGCCGAGCATTGCCAAGTCAACGATTACGATACGCGCCGATTGTAACGCTAATTTTCGATTGGCTGATTTGTATTGCAATCAAGGCGTGGCATAATATTTTTCAGTACGTTCGTAAACACGCCGAATGTTAACGTACGTTTGGAATATTTGGGCAAAGACTACGCAGTTACCGTACGTACGGTTATCAGCATACGTTATTAGTGTTCGTTACAATGCGTGCGTACGTTGACGGCATGATTAACGTACGTAAATTTACGTATGGGCAGAGACTAGACCCCTTGGACTTTATTCATAAAAGTACCATCCAATTAAATAGTGTAAATGTTAGGTGGTATATTAGTGATGTTTCATACTACCAAAATTTTAAATCAAATGCATTTTATACATAGCAATAAATTAGTACTGAATAAAACAGTAAAAGTTTTAGTAATAAATAACAATATGTTGGTGATTAAATTACAACTGAACGTTACAGCAATATATGTATATTTTTCAGCTATTTGCTTCTTGAATTCTTCCATAAAGAAATTTTAATTTTATTTTCAACGACGTACAGCAGGTTTAGTGCTTTTAAAAACTTTTTATTTTATGTATACTGAGAAACAGTAGCGTACATAGAGCCCTCATAGCACGGGGGGGGGGAGGGCACACAAGGTTTACAAGGCGTGCAATACGGAAAAATAGCACTACGCGGGAATTTTTTTGTCAATCGTTGAATGGGGGGGGGGGGACATGTACAGATCTTGCGAGGGAGCGCATCGATGTCGATGTATGCTAGTGCTGAGAAAAATGTTAGCATAACAATGGGATAAAAACATTGCTAAATAAATTTCCAGTTTCTTAACATATAAATTGTTTCACAAGAAAAAATATATTATTAGAGTGGTTAATAGCAAAATGAATGCTTTAAGATTAATATTACAAAATCACAGTTGAAATAATTCATTTTCTTTAAAACAGAAGATTTATATCTTTTTTTTTTTCAACTTATATTAACTAAAGTATATTGTCGCCGCAGAGCAACGGTAAGACTCAGGTCTTTTAAATATTGGCCAAAGAAACATTCATATATACACTAAATAATTCATTTATGCTACATGATTTAAATCTAGAAGTAGTAAAATGAAGATTTGGCTAAAATATGCTTTTTTTTAATGAAGTGTAAAAGCATGAAAATAATGGTGTAATAATAATAACAAATAATCACAGAGAAAATAATGACAATAAACTACGTGGACTTTTTCCAACACGTAATTTTAGAAAAACTTCTGTTCGTCTGCGTTGTATATTTATGTACCTGTTAGGAATAGTTGTACTAATTAGAAGTGCTACATTGATTTTTTTTATTTGCAAAAAGAAGAAAAGAAAAACTATTATGCAAAACTTACATAACATTAAAAAAAATTAACTTTATTAACCTGTTTTTATCTCTAGAGCTTTGCGGGTGGATTTGCATTAGCTGTGGATTTCATATTTTTCAATGTTATGTAAAATTTACGAAAACGTTTGGGGGAATTTAATTTTCCAAAAAAAGAAACCAGCACTCTGATTCGATGAAGTATTTAAGCACTTTAAAGCTCTCTCTTTCTTTCCTTTCTTAAAAAATAATTTTGTTGGGATCGCGCCTTGTTTCAATAGTGTTCTTTTGGTGAAATTTTGATACTAAAAGCATTCTTCATCGAAATAATCTGCAAAAAACAATGTTTTTTGGCCGTAAGTTTTCTCATTTTATTTTTATGGACGAAGATTTTAAGTGATCCTTATTTATTTTAGGAAATTTGAAAAATAACTTCTCTTTGCACTCGACTTCAATTTCAACCTTAGTACATACATAAGCAACACATTTTGTTAAGAAAAAGAGCGGTTCTTCAGTAATGCTTTCAACGCTTCCTCCCCGTTGCTTACATCGGCTTCATAGTCGACACGTGACCTACGCGACCTGTGACGTTGCGTGAAGGGACTCCATTAGGGTGTATCACGATTTTTTTTTTTTTGGAAATTCCAAATTTCAAGTTGATAAAATGCTGTCACAAAATTCACATAGTTACCAAAAAAAAAAATATATTTGAAATTGAAAAATGTTTGGTCTGCCGGGGATGGGAGTACCTTGAAGTTTCAAGTTTTTTTAGTAAAAACAATGATATTTTTAAAAGTATAAATTATGTGTAATGCAAAAATAATTATTTAAGTGCAAAAATGGACTACTTAAGGAGTAATCTATCAATAAAAAATGCATTGGAGCTAAAATTTAACTTTTAGGTTTCCAGAAATAGTTATGAAAAACCTCACATTTTCGCTAGTCAGTCATATTTTTAGAATATTTACCCATCCTGCAGAATATTTTTTATTATTGTATTAATAGTACAAACATTGCAGTACAGCGCTTTGAAATAGCGAGATTGGTCCATTTTTCCACTCAAATAATTATTTTGCTTTACACATAATTTATACATTTTTTTAAAAAATCATCGTTTTTACTAAAAAACTTGAAATTTCAAGGTAATCCCGGTAGACCTAAATATTTTTCAATTTCAAAATAATTTTTTAGTAACAATGTGAATATAGTGACAACTTTTTATCAACTTGAAATTTTGAATTTTCAAAAAAAAAAAAATCCGTAATACACCCTATGGGTAAATTAAATATTCTAAAAATATGACTGACTAGCAAAAATGTGAGGTTTTTCATAACTATTTCTGGAAACCTAAAAGAAAAATTTTAGCTCCAATGCATTTTCTATTGATAGATTACCCGTTAAGTAGTCCATTTTCGCACTTAAATAATTATTTTTGTGCGAAAATGGACTACATAATTTACACATAATTTATACATTTTTGTAAAAAAATCGTCGTTTTTTCTAAAAACTTGAAACTTCAAGGTAATCCCGGCAGACCTAAATAATTTTCAATTTCAGAATGATTTTTTCAACTTAAAATTTTGGATTTCCAAAAAAAAAAAAAAAAAATCGTGATGCACCCTATTGGGCGTGTGTTGGAGTAAAACACCTTGAGAAGCAAACTTAGAATTTCTTGGTCCAATCCAAACAAATGAGCCATCAGACTTGTTATTTGGAAAGATGAGGACATAAAAAAGATGAAGAAAATTTTCTTCCAAAACAGATGTTCAAATATAGATTTTTTGACTAGAAAGAAGTTCAAGAAGGAAGCCAAGTATTAGGTTGGTGCGTATGAAATGTCGGATTCTTAAGTGATTGTATAAAACTGCATATCTTTCTTCAAAAGCTGTTTATTCAATCAAAGTATGCTCCTTTCGCTTCAATACACTTCTCCCAACGAGATTTTAAAGCGTAGATGCCTGTCTTAAAAAAATTTTGGTCTTTAGAATTAATAAACTCTGATATCGAGTTTTTAACCGACTTCAAAAAAGGAGGAGGTTCTCAATTCAAAGCGTATACAGTACAGAGCCTTTTATCCGGGAACCAAAATACCGGGAAACCAGAAAACCGGCAACATGTTGTCGATTTTTCCGCTACTTTTAAAATACGCATTTTCGACAATTCCTAAATAATGAAGAGCTTTTTTTTTTTTTTTGAAATACCTAAATGAATATGAACGGTTTCTTCATAAATACTGTATAAGTGGCATATAGCTCAGAAATTTTTAATATTGTAATATCTATAAGCACTTTTGGATCGTTTTCTCTTCAGATTTTAAGATGCATTACTATTTGTTATAGTAACTTGGGTTTTATAAGCAATTGGCAAATATCGCTTCGTAGCGATCCAGAAAACCAGGAAATTCAGTTATCCGGGATGGCTGTGGTCCCAAACATCCCGGATAATTGGTTCTCTACTGTACTTTTTTTTTGTTTGTTCGCACATAACATCTGATCTACTGAACCGATTTGAACGATTCTTTTTTTAATCGATAGGAGATGGTGTAACTTAGGTACCATGTACTCATATGACGATATTTGTTCACTAGAAAAAAAGTTATGATCGAAAAACTAACATTTCATGGTCATTTAAAACAATATGTGCTATTGTAAATCCGTAACTCAATGAGCGACCCGATGGTCAAGCGGTTATGCGCGTCAGGTTGAAGTTCCTGATGGAATGAGATCGAGTCCAGGTCTGCAAGGATTTTTTTGAACATCTGCATGTTTTTTCTTTTTGAATGATTTAATGATTGCAATGTCCTTATGCAGGTACATCCCCCCATGGGGATCTACCCCGTATTTTTTTATAGTACAAAATGACAGTTTTGGTCGGATCTTTGTCAAAATTGGCAATGGGGTCCTTCGATGCTGTAGAATTTTCTTATGGACGTTTGCGCCATTTTTGGGGCTTTGAATCGATTGTGGAAATACACTGCTCGACATTGAAAATGCAACACCAAGAAGGAGTGGTCAGAAATTCATGCAAATTTTACCGTAGACGCACGTCACTGAGTTATGCAAATGATATGAAATGCGCAGCTCTCCGACGCACGTGAAGTAAGATATAAGAGAATGAAGTTGAAAAGTGGGCTATGTTCATGTTGGTTTTTCTGCCAGACTAATTATCGGAGAAATTTGGTTTTTGTCTCGAAGGATACGTGTGATAGGAGGAAATGCCACGCCGTCCTCAACGAAGACACTTCCAGCATATAGACGACTTTACAAGGGGTATGGTGATCGGACTGAGAAGGGGAGATTGGTCCATACGTCAAATTGCAGCTGATACCCACATGGATGCAAGCACTGTGAATCGGCTGTATCGGAGATGGTTGGAAAGAGGAAATGTAGCCACATTGAGGGGTGCAGGTGCAGCCAGAGTGACGTCAGACCGCTTGGATCGACGGATTCACCGACAAGCTGTGGCGGACCCGCAAGTCACTTGTACGTTGATTCTGCAGCACGTGCAAGGTACCCTGGATGTTCCTGTGTCGACCAGAACCATTTCCCGTCGACTGGTTGCACGTGGCCTGCAATCACGGCGCCCGCTAAGAAGACTGCAATTGACCTCACAGCACATACTCCAACGTTTGGAATGGTGCCTGACCAGAGCGACGTGGATGGCAGAATGGCAAACCGTAGTGTTCTCAGATGAATCCCACTTCTGTTTGTCCAGCGATAGTCATCGCATACGTGTGTGGCGTCGACGTGGAGAAAGATCGAATCCGGCAGTAACTGTGGAACGCCCCACAGCGCGACAACGTGGCATAATGGTTTGGGGCGCTATTGCATACAATTCCGTATCACCTCTAGTTCGTATTCGGGGCACTATGATGACCCAACGATATGTAGATAATGTACTGCGGCCGGTGGCAATCCCCTACCTTCAGGGTCTGCCAAATGCAATTTTTCAACAGGATAACGCCCGGCCTCACAGTGCTCGAATCAGCCAACATGCTTTACGAGGTGTACAGATGCTTTCCTGGCCACCATACTCTCCTGACTTGTCACCAATCGAACATGTGTGGGACGTGATTGGACGCCGTTTGCAGAACCTGTCACTGCCTCGTTCAGAGGACGAACTGTGGCAAATGGTTGAAAGGGAATGGAGTGCCTGCCATCCCTCAGGACACCATCCGCAGGCTTATTGACTCCATGCCTAGACGTGTTTCTTCGTGCATCGCTGTCCGCGGTGGTCCTACTTCTTACGGAGCCGACGCCGTCCTCGCTCTAAATTTTGCTTATTTATTTTGAAATAAATATCACTTATTGTTCCATGCTGTCTCTGTCTTCTTACCAAATTTCATCAATTTCTGACCACTCCTTCTTGGTGTTGCATTTTCAATGTCGAGCAGTGTAAATGGTTTTTGATTTGCGGCACTTATATTATTTTTTCAAGAATTATATACACAATCAATTATGTTAATTTTTGTACCTTTATAAAATTCTGTATTTTATACCTTGCATTTACGTCAAATTCAAGAAATCGAAAAACTAAAATTTCATGTTATTTAAAACAATATGTGCTATCGTAAATCCTTACTGCAATGAGCGACCCGATGGTCAAGTGGTTAAACGCGTCGGGTTGAAGTTCCTGATGGAATGAGATCGAGTACAGGTCTGCAAGGATTTTTTTGAACAGCTGCATGGTTTTTTAACTATTTTTTGATTATTTTAAGTGCATTTACACTAAAAAGAATGAAATAAAATATTTTTGGAAAAAAAAATAGAACCAACTTCAGTTGGAAATTGCTCTAAAAAGTAAAAAATAATTTTTTTCTTTGAACACCATCGAAACTACTTTTAAACATAAGTTTTGAAGTCGGCGCAAAAACAATGTATAGATTCATACGCAACTACAATTCAACTATAAATATAAATTTTAATGGATTCATTTCATTGATTACCACACATTCGTGTAATAGTACAAATATTCTGCTTTTAATTTTCAATAGTTTTTCTGAAAAAATGTTGACAAAATATGGTTAAATATCATTTTACCTATCGTTTTTGCGCCGACTTCAAAACTTATGTTTAAAAGTAGTTTCGATGGTGTTCAAAGAAAAAAATTATTTTTTACTTTTTAGAGCAATTTCCAACTGAAGTCGGTTCTATTTTTTTTTTCCAAAAATATTTTATTTAGACTGTCTACATTTTCATAGTGTTTGCCCCTTAAAAACAGCTCTAAATGCTTGAAAAAATGAAAATCGGTCGGCGAGAGATCCGGTGAATATGGTGGATGCTGCAAAACTTCATATTCCAGTTCGTTACGTTTAACCGATCCAGCTTATTTCGCTCTGTCAGTGCGTGCGGTACCCACTTGTCCATCTTCTTAACCTTGCCAATCTCAGAAAGGTGTCTCAATATCGTTGTATGGTCAACTTTCATCCTGATAGCAAGTTCCCTCGTGGATACGGCTGGATCCGCTTCCACTAGAGCCTTCAGGTCATCATTCTTCACAGACGTTTTGGGTCTTCCGCGCGGCTCATTTTGCAGTGAAAAATCGCCAGTCTGAAACTTTTCGAACCAACGCTGCACTTTCCGATCGTTAACCGTATTCTCCCCAAACACTTGGTTTATGTTGCGTGCAGCTCTTTTGCAGCACTATTACCAAGTTTGTACTCATATAAGAAAATGACGCGAATGTTGGCAGAATTCATATCGGCAATAAACTCAAAAGAAATAACAAAAGGGAAGACCTTCGAGAAAACCTATTTTGCTGAAATGAGTCTCTGGCAATGGACAATACGACTATGAATGAGGTTATGCCAAAGACAAAAGTATAACGAAAACAGGGAGACAAACGTCCGCATGTAAAGAGAATCCGACATTTCATACACACCAACCTTATACTATACTTTGCTTGTAGCTTTAAAATGCTAGCTCTAATCAGCTACTTTTGTGAACTAGGGATTTTAAGCTAAATATAATCAAAACAGAGGCTCTATAATTGATTCTAAAGAGCCTCTATTTTCATCCAATGGTGGTAGTTCTGCTGAGACAATGTAGGTCTGCTTCCTGAATTTCAGTGCAAAGTTTTTGGTGGTATATCGCTGCTTTACTTACAATGTGGAGAGTTGAAAATAATATTTCTTTTATTGGAAAAGTTAGAAAATTGATTTATCACAGAGAAAGAAAATATAATCTTAAATAAAAAAAAAGAAATAGTTTTGAAGGATTTAGTCCCAAAATGCATGAGTTTGAAGGGCCCTTAAACGAAAAATATCTTAAGTGAAGGAGTTTTGGCGGAGCGTACAAACCCTGACACTTCTGAAATTTTTATTTTAATAACGCAACAAACATGAGAAGGTAAAGATAAAATCTGGCACAGCGAGGGGACAAACATTTCCTAGAGGCCTTGCACTCAATATTATTGGCAATCCTAAGGGCACTTTTGACCAAAACACTCTTTCAAACGGTAATTCTGACTGTGGGTAACATAAACGAAGCATTCTTTTTGACGATTTTCGTCATAATGTTGGGAACATTCAGGTGTCAAACATTAAAATTTCTGACGGAGGGCCTGCATTTCTCCCTCCATTCTCCCCAAAAATGTGGGAATTCTACTAAGATGAAATAAATGAAAATAACTATAAATGATCATCTGGATATGCTTTTCGTGTTGATTTCGGAAAACTTGATGTTTAAAAGAGTAAGTGTCCAGCAAAATGAGGGAAGGGGGGAGGGAGGTTTGCCCCCACCACCTCTCGACTCAATGCTTTTGCTACTGGGTTTACATCTATTCAACCTCACAATTTCAGCCATTGGCTAAATCAATTTTAATTATTTGGGGGCCCCTAAAAAACAGCGGACTGCAGTAATCGGGCTTTGTAGACTACACCTCTCAGGCCTTTTTTTTAAATCAGGCCCTGAGTGTAAAAAAAATGCTTTTTATAGCTATAGTTGGTAATTTCTAAAACCAATGTATCTGCGTTTTCGATTATAGTCTGTTTTGGGGGTCCTATGCATCTATGGCATTGCCTTCAAAAAAAAAAAAAAAAATAGTGAAGTTCCTGGCCAGGTTGGGGGGTTCCAGATGTCCTTTAATTGAATGCAGATAAAGATTCAGACAAAACTGTGACAGTGAATAAGATAGCACGCCGAAAGTTCAGAAAAACTTGGATCGGACAGAAGTTCGAAGCGAGAGCTCTTCGTTTGTTTTAATTTTTGACGAGAAAAAATAGTGTTTTCAACTGTATGATTCGGGAATACCTTATAAAATTTTTTCTCGGAACAAAGTTCGAATGGAGAAAAATTTGGGGTAAAGTAGAGATGCGAGGCCCCGGGAAGCGCGAGGCCCTGGGCGGTCGCCCGATTCGCCCACCCCTTGCTACGCCTCTGGTTTTAGCATGCTTTAAATTAACTAAGTTCAACTGTACATGTGATTATGGAAAAAGCAATGCAAAGTCCAAGCAATGCAAAAAAGTAATAATAACACATACATGTCCACCCATGGATATGCCTGAAATGCCCAATGGCCCAAATCCTTCCCTCTCACACCAGTAGAAGAGTGCCAGGGATTCCAGAATCAGACATCCTCCCATCACAAAGATGTCAGATACATTGTGTAAGCTTGAACGCCTGGAGAAAAATCACATTTCAATTCTGCAAGCAGTGACAGTCAAACCCAACTATAATGACAATGCTGAGAACCAGAAAAAAAAAAAAAACATCACTTTTGCTATGCGAGATAAAATTTTAAATCTAAATAATTCTTGATCATTGCACTAGTTTTTCAACAAAGGAAATTAAAGAAGTTTTCTCAAGTAAATGCTTATCAATTAAAATTATTTACCTCTGAAGGCATGAATAGCTTAACTGAACTAAGACAAATTACAGATATGCCTCCCCCCCCCCCCAATCTCAACTCAAAAAAAATTTCTCATGGCTCCCCTTTTGATAACATTGATTTTGAATATACATGCAGAACCTTATGTATTTCTCAGAATAATATTTTAAAAATTGAAATTTTGATTTATCCTCAAAATGACTTTCAAAATTTCTTTTTAAAATATAAAGTTTAATATTTTAAAACTGATGTGAAAAATGTTACATAATCATCTTCCAATTTGTTTAAATATTCTTGAAGACAAATATCTCTCTAAAAATTAAAAACTAAAAGATATAATCAAAACAAAAAATAACAACACAGCTTAAATCTCTAATTCACAAAACTTTGAAAAGATAAAAACCTTGTTTTAACCAATGCCTTTCCAGATTTCATATGAAACTCATTAAAAAAAGAAACAACAATATATATTTTTAAATTTCGATGCATCATAAATCAATAAAAATTAATGTATGTGGCAGTGGCGTACGCAGACAAATCATTTCAGGGGGGCTGAGTCAAGACTGTTTGAAAGTAGGGGGGGGGGAGTTACTTCATGAAATGTAGCTAAGAAAAGTAAATGCCTCGAATTCCTGTTTCAATAACTATTAAGTCGACGAAAATACATCATTAAAAAAACATTTTTTTCCTTAAAATTATTGTGAAGAAAGCGTTTTGATGGACACAGAGAATGATAAAAAAAATTCTTCATTGAAAGAGGTGTTGCTGAAACACTTGTTTGCAATATTTTGCCAAATTTACGCTCTAATAAAGTTAATTTACAGTTTATTTTACTTTTGTTCACAATACTGGGTTTCAATTCAATGTTCTGAAATTTATTTAACAGAATTAGGTGACTGAAAAACATTAATCAGCATTTCTGAAACATAGATTTGCAATAAAAATGAACAAAATGGAACAACAGGATAATCATAAACATGACGTACAATAAAATAGACATATCAAAATAAAAAAAAAAATCTTTCTTTTAATTTTGTCTTATACTTAATTATCTGTTCTGAAACCTTTTCTCA
Organism: Uloborus plumipes; assembly: GCA_038373865.1. NCBI lineage: Eukaryota > Metazoa > Arthropoda > Arachnida > Araneae > Uloboridae > Uloborus > Uloborus plumipes. The sequence goes on along the minus strand of JAXGGA010000196.1, from coordinate 33,612 downwards.
TTTGGGATTTCAAAAAAAAAAACTTAGCTTACATTTTGAAAATTCGTTTTGAAAATTTCGGAAGGGGCTGCTGCCCTATCAGCCCACCCCGAGTACGCCACTGGTATGTCGCATAAAACAAAATCCAGCATCTAGAAACTAAACAGATTTTTCTAGATAAAGATATTTTAATTTATTTCATGCAAAACAAAATTAATGAAAAATATTAGTATTTATCAAAACTTTGACATTTTGTTCAAACTACATATACTTAGGTCGTAGGTCTATATCTATCACACCACGCACATTTAGTTTTCTAATAAAGTAAAGCTTTTTTTTTTTTCTAGATATTAAAATAGTTTTCAAAATCTGAATGAATTTACATAATGCTAACATTTAACAAGGTTGAAAATAACCTAAGTACCAAGATCTTAGAAAGAAAATTTGGATTATTGGAAATTAATTAACCAATTATGGCAAGTAACTCAAAAATGTTTCTTTCTCAAATCCTGGGATTCATCAGTTAAAATGCAGAATTCCAGGGTAGCTCTGGAAAATTTTTATTACTGAATTAAAAATACAACATAAATTGTCTTACCTCTGCAATTTAGGTTTCCTGGAGCCATGTATGAAGTGTTAAGAAAAAGGATTCTGATATTGAAAGAAATATAACAAAACATATGCCTATGTTACTTAAGAAGAATTGATGAAAACATTCCATTTTGATCTTTAAAACAAAATGTAAATATCATAACCATAATTCTAAAACTTATTTTATGGGTATTCACACTAAAAAATGAGCACAGTAATGTACAAATAGAACTCCTTTATCAAACTTAAAACTATTGTATAAAAAATAGACCTAATTTGGAGGATAAGGGGGGGGGGGATGGAATCCGTCATTACTGCCTAAATAGTAATTCATTACTTTCAATTAATCTGTCAATACAATGCATGACAAAGTTACACCTCAGTAATAGTGCCAATACTTTGTTTAGAAAAATTTTAATTACTGAGAAAGTTGGTGGGTTTTCATTTTTCTTTGCCACCACAACACTCCCAATTCCCAAAATCTCAATTCAAAAAAGCCTCATTTTGGGATATCAATGGCTGAAAAAAAAAGGTCAGTGTAATAAATCAGTGGTGACCCACGTATGGCTCAGGCTATATGAGGTCAATAAAGCTAACCTTTATGGCTCCAGCCCCTAACATTAAGGGCATTATTACGAATTGAAAACTATGTTCAAGAACCCTCCAAAACAAATGATCACCTTCATTCGGTATTAAGAATGATTAGTAATTCTTTGCCTGCACTGCTGCAGTTGAGCCTTGGATTTGAACGTATGTATTATTTCGAAACGTTCAAGTGTGAGTGGCAGCAGCATAAAATTGATTATTTTTAAATAAGGGATTCTAAAAGAAATTGTCATTATTCAAGCAGTATTGATGCAACATATCATTCATATTCATTCTGAATTCATATAGTCACTTATATCCATTCATTCTATATTTTTAGCTCATACAGTACATATTTTAGTGCATTATAATAAATGTTAAGCGCTGTGATTTAAGTATGGTTTAATATGCAAAGTCACATAGTCTTGGAGTAAGCCGCTTTGCAAGTATTAATGAAAAACAACGTAGTCTGTTCAGCTCAAAAAAGGATTGCTACCAATGTAGAACCAGATAGTCAAAAATCGGTTTCTAAAAAACAGATGTAAACTTAAATAAAATAAGCATAAAGTAAGCACTCTTTACTTGCAAATTTCTGTTCCTTTTTGGTTTATCCCAAACTATCTAGATAAAATGTTAAAATATTTAAATTTTATATGTTTTCTGAACCACAAAATTCAACTTCATATGAAGAACAACCCTTGGATTAAGAAAGGTTTGGCATCACTAAAAAACTTTTAAATGGGAGTTGTTTAAAATACATGATTAATTTTCCCTTAATATAAGTTCTACCTACAATGACTTTTATATTTTTTTCCTGCTCATTTTCTTAAGACATTTCACTTTGCCAATATTGTCATATCAGTTTTGCTTGTTATGCTACTTAAAAACTTGAAACAAATTGCATAACTCTTACTTTAAGCCTTAAAATACATTTAAAAAGGATATAAAATGGATTCTCCAGCAAAATAGAGCCAATACCCGCATCTTTCAAAAGAGGTCTTGCCATCAGCATTCTCCGTCGCCAATAGAACTGAAATGAAGTCATTTCGTTGAATGCAAATTATTTTAATTTAGTTTTAAAAAACGTTTTTTAAGTAAAAGTTACTAAATGTCACAATGTTAACTTTTTTTTTTTTTCATTTTACTGCTACTAGGATCCTAAACCTAAATTATATGTGAAAATTCAAATTTCTACTTCTTAGACTAGAACATTTGGAGTGGGTTACAGACTCCCAATTAACAAGAAATAAATATTATTATAAAAAACATTTCATGAAGCAATTTTTAAACATACAATTTCTGTCCCTACATAATTATTACAAAATCCGCAAGCAAGATTTTAAAACATGCATTTTGCGGAAATATTATACAATCAACGTATCTGCGTACATTATGCAAGTTTTTAAGTCTATAATCTGTCATTTGAGGTCAAATCATCCAAGGCCATATACCACCATGTCTCGAATTTTGCTCACTATTTTTTTTTTTTTTTTTTGCGATTTGCTCAAATTATTGCTTTTAAATTTTTTGAATAAAAATAAGACGGAAGAAATGTTTCAAAATCTTGATGTTTGACAACTTTTTGGAGTTTTGGTATAAATTCAGAAAAGCCTCCCTAATTTGTTTATTTTTCAGTCGATAAAGCTGATTTAGACATCAATTTAAAGCTAATACTTCTCTCTTTCAATATAAAATACAAAAAGTGCTCTGTGGATGGTAGAAAGGCTCCACTCATCATCTGAGAACAGTTTCTTGTTGTTGTTTTTTAATTGGTAGCTTTAATAAGTTATAGCTCTAGCATATCAACTAAAACCTGCAACATATTTTTTTCCCTAGGATGAACAAATTAAGTTTTTGCTATGTTCAAAAATTTAGGAAGGTGATTATTTTTTTTTTTTTGTTACGAAATAAAAATAATAATAAAGTTTATTTCACAGAAATTTTACATCAAAAACAGGTTTTCTATCAATTCAAATTTCAAGTTTAAGGAAGCCCAAAAACTATTCAGAACAACTAATAATGGATGTTGAAGAAAGAAAGTAGATTTTAATCAATCATAAATTATTTAAAAGTTGGTTCATGGAAAACAAGTTTTCTATAAATATAAATTTTGAGCCTAAAGAAACCCAAAAACTTTTGAGAATAACTAATACTGGATGTTGAAGAAAGAAAGTTGATTTTATCAATCATAAATCATTGAAAATTTGTCCACTTTGAAAAAAAATTGTGCTTTGTTTCCAATTCAAAGCAAAAAAAAAATTTCACTGAAAACTATACCAAAATATAATACTAATGATAGAAAGAATTATTTTTAAAATCTTCCCAATTGGCTGAGTTTGCATCTTTCTCGATAGCAAGGGACAAATTGGGGAGTATCAGCGAGCAAGGCACTAAGCGCCATCATCCAGGGTCGAATGATTGCAAGGTCTGCTCAATTTAGTTTGCCTTGAATGACGTATGTGTTTATTGGTTTAAAAAAACATAAATTGATCATATGATCTAGGTTACATATGTACCGAATTTGTTTAGTTACATAAAAAGGTTACCATTTAGATGTGACAAAGATTTGAAGTGATAATAAAACAAAGGAACATTGATAGGTACAAGATGGCCATAACTCTCCCAGCCCTGCTTATTTTTACAAAGAAAGTAAATGAGGGATAGAGCATTCCTATAGGTCTCTTTGTCGATGAATAGGAAGCTTCCATTCCACGTTTAAATTGCTAAATATCACTATATAGAAGCTTGAAGAAAAAGAAGTGCCTGAAGCCCCCAAGTTCCGTATAAATGCAGTAGGGGGATCTATAGAGATGTTGCTTGCTGTTATAAATAGGAAGTTCATCATTTTAATGCTTTGGTGAAGCATTTTTACATTTATTTAAAGCAGATGTGGCCAAACGTTTTGGAAAGAGTGCCACTACCTAGCAATAAAAAACTATACAGGCCACTATCAAATTTTTCAACATACTGTACTAATTGTTAATCATGTGTTCAATTTTTTGAAATTTTCAAACAAGTTCTTTCTGCCACAGCTACTGCACTGACCTGCTACACTATGGTACCTGTGCTACAGGTTGGCCATTGCTGATTTTAAACGAGCATTGTGTTGTTCTCAACAACTTTTAATGCATGTTTGATATGTACATCATAAATTTTAAGAGTTCACTCAGCTTTTATCTGTGCTTATGATAATTGTAAAAGCGCTTCTTGTAGCCACATGTGATGCAATATTGAATACATAATATAAAATAGTATAACAAACATCTTAATAAGTTCATTAGCAAACTAAAATTCAAAAATAGCTTATTACATGATCTCCTGTTCCTGCTAAATGTAAGCAGATAGGTCTTAATGGTTCGGCTGTCCAGCGGGTTGGAAGAAGAATTTGAAACCTAGTGAAGGGAAAAAAAGAAATCAATTGCATAAAATATCTAAGTAATCACATAATAAGTTAAAAATTAAGAGGAAATGAAACTTTTCACATACATTTAAAAGTAAAATACATGAATGAGAAATACACTCTCCCTCTCACTTACTGACATGACTATAAATAAGAAAACATAAAAGTAATAAAAACCAAAAATGAGATTTTTTTTCTAAATCAGCACCTAAATTAGTTTACTATGTTTTTAATTAAGAATTATTATGCTGTTGATACCATTTTTACTAACATTTAACAAGGAATTCTCAAAAGCTCTGCATTAAGTTCAGAAACAAATAATGAATAAAGCAATTAGGGATAAACGAAAAAAAGGAAACAGTACTTTCTTTAATAAACTATAAACAATTATTGTTATTAAATTATTATTTTTTAAAATTCATTTAGTTATTAATTTCTGTTTTTATGAAATTAAAAATCATAACAGAAAAGTTAGATTACAAACCTCGCAATTCGAGACTCCTCAGGCACGACATCGGGCAAATGATTTACGAACGGGCTTAGGAAATGGCCATCAAGTATCTGATAATTAGGATGCTTTTCAACCTACATTTTGGAGAAAACTAGACATAAGCGTAAAATGGTCAGTAAAATCTAGAATGTATATTTCAAGTCAGGAAACCTGATAGCCAGCCTTAACAACAAATAATAGAGTAGAAAAAAGGAATCACAGCATGATGTCATTTAGTGCTTATCAACCTGGGATTATATTTGATGGTTATGCATTTTAATTTTACACAAGTTACATTTTGATTAGTGTCATACCGAGTACTTGATAAATACTCGGCCAATACCGAGTAGTTATAAAAATTGAATACTGCTCAAGACAAGAGAATTTTTCAAGAATTTACAATTGCTTTATTTATAAAATACAACTGTATTTTATGTACGAGTTAAAAAAAAAAATAAATAATATATTTTTTTAAAATTTACTTATACAATCAATATGGAGGAAAAGTTAGTTATGGCTTAGGTCATTTCTGCAATGCCAAAGACATGAATGCACTTGTGTGTAGTTTCTATTTTTTATATTAAAATGTCCTTTCAGCTATTTCTTGTTTTTTCTTTTTTTTCTCTCTTTCAGAGTCGTCCAACTTTTTCTCTTTCAGAGTCGAGAGCCTTCAACCAAACCTCTCGCTTCAGATTATTATTTATAATAATTTTCTCAATTTTCTAAAATTTACCTAATCATTTTGATATTTGAGTAAAATTTTTGAGGACCAATCTCACCAGTTCAAGATAGTTTGTTGCGGAAAATATTAATTAACATTTAATTAAGCACAATAAAAAATTCTAAAATTTTTAAGAAAGAATAAAATAAGAACAATTTTTTATGCATATTTTGTAATTTTTGCTTTCATTTTGATACAAAAAATCAACAACACATATTTACCTTATCAATCATAACGGGATAATCAGGGTCAACCAAATGTCTGCAGGTTTCACGATTTGATATTATCTTTCTGAATGCAAACAATCTGAAATATAACAGAATAACAGTTAATCAAATCACATCTGGAGCAAAATGCAATAAAGTGAGGCTCATTAAGGAAAAACTATTTGTTATATCTCAGGTAAACAGAGGCCCAGAAGCTTACATGTGATAGCTCAGAAAAAAATTAGAGGTAATTCTTGTGATCATTTAGCAAAAAGCAATTTTAAAATTAGTGCAAAAACAAAAAAGCCTTAGGGTTTTTAAAAAATTGAAATTTTCTTAAATTTTTCAAATTTTCCAAAAAAGTGGGCAAAATTTTTAATGTTTGAAAATAAATTATTGATTGTTAAATAAGTGCGGAAACAAAGATTCCAAAAAATTACATTTTTCACGTAAATTTAAAAAAATTGTTAGAAAGGTTCTGTAAATTTCTGAAAGAAAAAAAAATTGTACACAATATTTTTCAATTAGAGTATGGGATTATTTTATAAGGTAGGGGAATGTGGGGTAAAGTGAAATGGTAAAATATTTTCACATTTTGCTGTACTACCTATCTAACAATATTTCAACTAAATTCCGTTCCTGAACAAAAAGTTGATTCCTGTCAAAAAATAAATAGCTACAAAGGTCAATGAAGAAATTCATACACGCAATTTTTAAAATTTGGTACCTTTATTGTAATATTTATGGTTTTTCAAAACTATTTCTTGTTAATATAAAATGATAAATTGAGGTAATTATCATTTTATCTATTAATTGAGATCTAATGTCCAGTGCAGTTCTTGTTTAAGTTTATATTAGGCATGTTTTGATTTTAAATGTTCAATATAATTTATCAAGTGGACACAGGACAAAGTGGATGGGGAAAAGTGAAATGGTTGCTTTTGTTCATACATTCATTTACTAAATCACATATGTATTTTTTGATTTACTAATTTATTCACTCATCTTTTTTCATACATTAACTCATTCAATTATTTATTCATATATTTATTCGTTAATTTTTTTAACTAATCATTCGTTCATTCATTTAATTACACATTCATTCGATGAAAATTACTACAATTTATCAAATAGAAAATGTTTCATTTCAAAAATATTGTAATTTTCACTTTGCCTCATCTTATTTTGAGGTGAAAAAACTCCAAATTTTTTTGAAGGTGTAAAAAAACTGCCAAAAATGAAAAACAAAATTTCAACAATAGCTGTAAAACAATATACATTATTCCTTCTTTATGTACATGGATTTTTAGAACAAGAGTTTCCAATTTGTTCATTTTGAAACAGGTGTGTTATCTTAACAATTTCATTTTGTCTCACATTCCCCTATATATGTTTGACAGAAACAATTTTTTGGTAAATGTATTCAATAATTTTTGTGTTTTAAGGTATGAATTTTTGACATTATTTATTACTTTCCTATTTCAAAGCTCTGCATTTTTTATTTTTGACGATTTAAAATTAATTATTGCAATCGTAAACTAAAATTTTGCAGTTAGTGACATTTAACAGCATCACTTTCTCAATTCTACGACTACCATATACTTGTAGATAATGCCCAATCGCCATAAGTAATTTTCTATTGTCGCCATGGTAGAAAGTAACAAGTTGCCATCCAAGTGACCTTTAACTGAAAAGTATCTCCGTTTTTCTTATTCTCCCCCCCCCCTCCCCTCCCCACTAAGCTTTAGATTTTCTAAGTTTCTCAAGAGTCCAAAGGATATTTTAAATGTAATAGAAAATACATTTTTTTACCCTATAAATTTGCAAAACAAAATTCATGAAATCATTTTTGTTTTGCAAAGTGTAATAAGATTTTCATTAGAATTAATTTATTTTACTGCGCACTGAAGATTTTATTTAAAAAAATCTTTTCCATATCATTAAATAAATTATTTAAAAGAAAAGAATTCATTTAGCCTTTAGTTTAAAGAGCAATTTGTTAATTTTTTTTCTTCATTTTTAATATAAAAAATTACTTATTTTTCTTTTTTTTAATGTCAAAATAAACCATAATACCGGTGAATCCTACAAAATATCCTAAAGAAATAACTTTCCTCTTACACAATCAATTTTTCTTTTTTTTTGCCAAAAACATTTGTCAAGTGGAATTCATGAAAATATTTTCATTTCAGGCATTTAACATTAATCAACCAGTAGTGAGGAGAAACAGTACGGGAGGGGGAGAAATTATATTTCGTTTCAGTTGAATTTTTGGTTGGAGAGGTCCTACCAAGACATTAATATTTAAAAAAAAGCATATAAATTTCTCACCTTTTTAAATTTTCAGGCTTTCCCCAGCCTTTCGTAAAAAATTTCGCCAGCATTATGCTGCGGTAAACAGCATCTAATTTACTTGGAGTCGGCATTTTCAATTTGCGATGCACAGAAAGTAGAAAGTAATATCTAGAGGAAAATTTGGTCATGTATAAATTTATAAAATACTTGTCTATTTTTTGTAGAAATTTAAAATAATTTTATAATCAATGATAACATGATATGTTTCACACATTTCAAGCAAAGTCAACAGTTAAATATGTTTTCATGAGACATACTAAAATTTCAATACATACCAATGCCTCTCAAATTTTCTATGGAAAATCCATAAAAGATTTGAGAAAAGGTAAAACTGCATAACATGCTAGTATAAAGTATTCAGAAGGTGACTACGATTCTTCATGAACTAAATAATCCATTGCGTTATTAAACACCTGAACTTTACAGATAATAGCAGTTGTTTTGCTCCGAAAGTTTATATTTCTTCTTTGTGATAAAGAATGTAACATGTGTTATAAGATGAACAATAATTCGGAATTCTTTTTGAAGAAAGTATTATCACCACAATCCACAAAAAACAAAAACACCAGGCCACAGACAACACTTTCAAGTTATGCTGCCAAACGCTAAAAGCTTAATTTTAATATAAATAAACTGAGGTCCCCCCCCCCCCCCCCACCATGCATTAAAAAAAGAAGAAGAAGAAAAGAAAGAAAGAGAGAAAAATTTTGGACAGTTGCAAATGCGAAAATGCTTTCCATCTTTTTCTCTTTCATTAGTAGCACTAAGATTCTTTTGGCATTTCATCTAAAAAAAAAGTTTTTGTCCTAGTTCTTGAGCAGAACTTTTTTCAATTTGTTTTTTTGATAGCAAAAATGCATCATGAGTATATTTTATTTATGGATCTACACCAGAAGCTAACCAAACCAGCCTCACATATGCAGAAATCTCCAAACGGGGTAACCCAGAAAGATTTACAACACTAGAGTCCTATATCTAAAATTGCATAAAAATGCATGGAATGTGTGTGAAGAACAAACATACAATATAATAGTGCCACAGAGAGTGATAAAGTAAACACTTCAAACAGTTACAACCCCCACTTTATCTCAGACTAATGCAAGCGCGGATCCAGAGGTGGGGTCATAACCTCCCCCCCCCCCCTCTAAGCGACAAAATATAGCATAAAACTGCGGTTTTTTGGTCTAATATTACGAAAAAGTTGCCAAACATCGCTAATTTTGCTCAAAAATTGCCCTTTGACCCCCCCCCCCTCCGAAAATGACCCAATCCTTAAACACAAGCATAGATCCGCCCTTGGACTAATGCAATACAACACAAGAGAAACAGTGACATGTTTATATAGCTTTGGGGGCCAGCCGAAAGGCATTTTCGGGGGCCTCTTAAGAGGCGAACAGAAATGCGCAAACTATTTCTCAGGAGCCTTTTGCATTCTTATTCTTGGCCAATGCGACATGGTAAATCCATCACCGCAAAATAAGGAAATGACACACAGGGCACGGTACGAATCGAGCCCACGACCTCCAGCATAATAAGCGAAACTTGTACCTATCAGAGCCAAAGGAATACAAATTGAGACCTAATGAATTATTCGGTTAAAAGAAAACACAATTTGTAACAAAGTGTCAATATATTCCCTTGGAGAACTTCAGATTAAAATATCTGAAGAATACAAAATTCGTTTACGAAGTCGGGAGAAGCGTGTGGTAGGGCAATTTTTTAGCAAAAATGGGGGTGTTTAGCAATTTTTTCGGAAAATTAGAGTCAAATTATGCAGTTTTATGCTATATTTGGTCACTTAAGGGGGGGGGGCTCGTATCCAGTACTGGATACGAGCTTGACTAAAACGCAAATTTATTAATTTCTCAAAGACTGAAGCGGAAGGAGGGGGTATTGACTCAATTAAATGGCAGCTTCTGGAGCCACGTTCCCGTTTTTTTTTTCAAACATTGAAAGCGAACGTATAGGTGTGGCAAGATGGTTTCCAGTAGCGTAGGAACTTTGTAAAAACAGGGGGAGCCCGGTGCGGCGCAATGCCAGATATTGGCACTTTCTTGGGGCGAAGACACACTTTTTCACTCTTCGCGCACAAGCTCAACTATAAAGTCATTAATTTTTGAATTAACATTTTTTGTGAATAAAAGTAATTGAAAAGCATTACTAATATCTCTTTCAACCGAAAAACGACAAGTTTAAGTACACTTTTAAATTTTTAATATGGCACTTTTTTTTTAATTGTAGATTAACAACGTAATTTTGGACGATTTTTGATGTTGTTGAGAATTGTGAAATTCCTGAGAATGGAACAATTCTTTAAAAATGCGTTTGTTCCATTTAATATGCACAGTATTGCATATAACATTTTTGAAAACAGGTTTGAGGTAAAAAATGTGCTGCAAAAGTTGTAGTAAAATTTTTTTCCCGGGGAGCTGAGCCGTTCTGAAATATTCCAGGGGGAGCTTGAGCTCCCCTGGTGGTTTCAAGCTCCCCTCTAAACATATTACAATTGACAGTTTTTTTTTTGTGAAACTATAATCTGCAAATTCGATTCCCAGATTATAACATTGTATTATTTTTTCCTGCTTTCTCAGGAAAACAAAAATATGAAATACTTTAAAACGGTAAATTCCGTATTCATACCAAAACTGGAAATTTTCATGAATCTTTTATTACTCTATTAACAGAAGAAAGTTAAAAAAAATAACAAATGAATGAAATTAAATAAAAGCTTTAAAAATTTTCGACCCCACTAATTAAATATTTTGTCGTAGCAAAGGCTGGAACTTCAAGTAATCACCCCCCCCCCCCCGAATACAGATTAAAAACACAGATGTACAGCCGAACCTCGTAAAAAAAATTCAGAAATATGATAATTATTTCATATTAACTAGATTTCAATTTTTATAATTTAGTTAGTGAATTTTAACTCAAGGGATCAAATTATTTTATGAAAAGCAATAATTCACAATGTGCGATTTTGCCATCTGTGAGGTTCAATTGTTGTATCTTCTTCACACTATACATTTGTGTTATAAATGAAGAAATGAGGAGTGGAATTATGTTAAAACACATGATCATTAGGTTCTGTGATCGTCTTTGCGGCATATTACATTCCTTTGTTTGTAATTTTAATTTGAGATGCGGTTTCCCCAATCATCTGTTATGTTTCTCCCCTCTATATCCAGAAATGCTAAACAGCAACTTAAATATTAAGTTAGGAAAAGACAAATATATTTTAGGACTTTTTCTGTTAAAACTTACTAAATCCTACTTCCAAATTTTTTCGTTTTTACAGTTTAGATTCCTAGTTTTGCTTGTACTTTAAGGTTTTAAGGTAACCATAATAAGATATTTGAAGTTAAAAATCAACGTAAATAAAGCACAAATAAGGTAGAAAGTACAGCAAATAGCTATTTCAAGGCTACAATGGAACCCCTTCATCAGTGCAAGAAGCTCAGCAAACAACAAGAAAGCTGTAAGAGAACTGAGCGCGAAGCACGTGTGCCCCGGTATTTATAACAAATGGGCGAGTGCGCTTGAACTCACAACAAAGCGGGAAAACACCGGCCAATCAGCGATCAGCGAAACGCCAGGAGAGCGAAGAAAAGGGGGGAAGGCGGCAAAGGAAAGAGGGGAAAAAAGCGCGGGAGAAAACACTAGAAGACGAAATTATAAAAATTGCTTCCAGATGTCAGGGAAAAATGGAACACTGGAAAAATCATTCACCAGAGAATGGGAATTTTTCCCAAATATGGTAAGCTTCCCAAAAATCGAGGTCATAAACTGACGAACATTTACAAATAATTCTAGCCGAAGAAAAATCAAAGCAGTGACCAGAAGTCCAACAATGCTGAGCAATGGAAGAGCGTGCTAGTTCTTTATGTTTAACATAATTTTGATCATCAAAATTATGTTAAACATAATGTTAAACAATCAAAATTATGTTAAACATAAAGAACTAGCACGCTCCTCCATTGCTCAGCATTGTTGGACTTCTGGTCACTGCTTTGATTTTTCTTCGGCTAGAATTATTTGTAAATGTTCGTCAGTTTATGACCTCGATTTTTGGGAAGCTTACCATATTTGGAAAAATTCCCATTCTCTGGTGAATGATTTTTCCCTGACATCTGGAAGCAATTTTTATAATTTCGTCTTCTAGTGTTTTCTCCCGCGCTTTTTTCACCTCTTTCCTTTGCCGCCTTCCCCCCTTTTCTTCGCTCTCCTGGCGTTTCGCTGATCGCTGATTGGTCGGTGTTTTCCCGCTTTGTTGTGAGTTCAAGCGCACTCGCCCATTTGTTATAAATACCGGGGCACACGTGCTTCGCGCTCAGTTCTCTTACAGCTTTCTTGTTGTTTGCTGAGCTTCTTGCACTGATGAAGGGGTTCCATTGTAGCCTTGAAATAGCTATTTGCTGTACTTTCTACCTTATTTGTGCTTTATTTACGTTGATTTTTAACTTCAAATATAGTTCAGCACAAAGCCTATTTGATCATTTTTCATTTAACCATAATAAGAATTCTTATTCTTATGTCTACCAAATGTTCACTTCCAAGCATGGATCAAGGACTGATTTGGGAGGGGCGAATAATTTACAGAAGTCTGAAATGTTTAGAAAAAACATTCAAAGGCTTGTCCACACACACACACAATGTATATGTGTATATATATTATTCTATCTTTCCACACAGCAACACTAAACTTTAAACTAGTAATCCTAATCATTAGTGGCAACGTAGAACAGCTAAAAAATCTGTTTTCAGTCGGTCAGTCAGTCAATATAATTATTGCTTGCCATCATTACTAATAATGCAAACTAAATAGTGATACTATAATTACTGAAATTTTATAAAAATGTATTATTTATTGTGGTTGGAGCATCAGTTCTCTGTTCCTGTGGTAAAGCTAATGACAACACCGTGTTTTTAAAACTGTTATGTAATTTATGAATAGCCTGTTCGTATCATTTTAAGAGGTTAAAAGTTTTTAATAACCAATTAACTATAGCAATAAAAACTAAATAGGCTTAATAATAACAGCTACCTAACATGATAGAGAAAACCTTTTTTCCAGTTGAAAAAGAGGTATATTGCAATTCCAAAACATATGTATACAACTTTTTGTGCATGTGTAAGGAAAAATATAATTTTCCCCTTCTTCTTTTAAGTTGATAAATAATATGAAGAATACACATAATTTAGTAAGAAATTTCCTTGAATAACTTCAGAATCTGTAGAGAGATAAAAATGGAAAAGCCGTCTTAGAAAGGAGACTATCAACTGGATACTCAATTTAATTGTATTATAGGAATAGACATCAAGTAAAGAAATCTCAACTTATTAAAAATAGAATTGATACTTAATAAACATTTTTATTTCATATACTATAACAAAACAATCAGTAACTGCAAACAAATCGAAAATACATTAGCATGAAGATGTCAAAAAATAAATGTCTCTTAATTTAAAAAATAAAGTTTATTGATTTGATACATCAGGATTTTGGATGATTATAGCTTCATTATACTGTTAATCATGCGGTAAGAAGCCACTGGCGAATGCACTGTGTATTGCATCCTGGCAAGGTTGAGTCAGCCACATGCGTGGAAGCAACTTCACCTCATTCTCTAAAATCAGGGGCAAGTTGACATGCAACGACATCTGGATCATGGCTTTGGTTGCTTCCATTGCCTGCAAATAAATGGAATGAACTATAAAACTGATGTTACAATTAGTATTCAATTAAATAGGAAAGAAAATATCATTTAGGGTTATATACAGGGCTGGATTTAGGCTTCACGGGCCCTAAGCCATTTCTGGTATTGGACCCCCTAAAAAAAATGAAGAAGGCAATCTTCATTTTTGTTTTATCCCACCCCTCCCTTACCATAGGCGTTTTTTTCCTGCCCATGCTTTTTGTAGTTGACTTTTTTTTTAATGCCCATTTTGTTCTTTTTATTTTTGGCTAGTCTTGAAACGTCAAGGAGATCGGGAGAGTGATACAGGGATCCTCCAGTCAGGGATGTATAGGGCACCCTGAATTTTAGAGGAAAATTTCTGAAAATCGTTTATGAAATTCTGCAAATTGATGCCTTTTGAGGGCTGGTTGGTACAATAAAAATATTAGAAAAAAAAACAGGCAAACAAAAACTTTTTAGGGCTTTCCACTCTTTTGCGAATTTAGATCAATCAAAATAAAAATTGCTTTTGATTCGGCGAATCGCTGAAATTAATCGACAGAAAGGACATGCTAGGGAACAGAAAATATGGTCGTCGTTTATTTACAACAGCTAATAATTTTGAGTAGAATGTCCAAAATAAGAACTAATTAGGGTTGAGCCCTGTTGGGATCCCTGCCAGATATGAAACATGTTGGTCACACAAAATTATCTCAAGCAGTGGCAGTTTTACAATGTTGCAAAATCGAGGGAGCCCTCATGTCACAAGACATAGGGGCTGCCAATGAAAATACAACTGGCTCCTGAAAATTAGTTTACGTGATTCTGTTCTCCTCTGAGGGGGGCCCCCAAAAATGCGTTGCGGCGGGCCACCAAACCAATAACTTTTCAACTAATATCAATCAATCTATGTTACAGAAACGTGAGAACCACGTTTTTACACTGACCCATTTTCTCATTCCCCTCCCTTTGCTTCTAGTATAAATTTTTAAATTCAAGATACATAAATCACAACTATATTATTCAAATTTTCAAGCTTTTCAAGAAGCACTTTAGAAATTTTTTCTCATGCATTTTTCATTTTTTAGAAACGAATAATGAATTTTTTTGGAAGTTGGGGGCCTCCAACAGAGCGGGGTGCCAAGCCGTGGCTTGTTCGGCTTGTACGTAAATCCAGCCCTGGCTATATATCCAGAAGTGAGGGTAACCAGAGTTCAAAATCACTGAATACTGCCAAACTAATAACCTTATTATATACATATCATCAAAGCTTGTTAAAAAACTCAAAGGGACCATTAATAAAATCAATTTGTCTAAACCGTAGATCGAAAAAATTGTACTTAACAAGAACCTTATCTCCCCAGGAAATCAATACATTGTTCATACACAAAATCTCAGCATTTTTCACAGAGTAATCAAGGATAAAACAAACTTTTTCAGGGAGGACTATTTAAAAGTGTGAACTTTTCTATAATAATAAAATAATAAGTGTTGATTTGATTCCAATTCTCATGAAAATTTCTGCATTAGACAAAACCTTTTACACTTCACTATTAAAGTTTCAAAATCAATCTTTTATAGTGTAGGCAGTCAGGATCAGTAAAAACTGATTTTTAAAGATTAAAACCATGCAGTTCAATCAGCAATTTAAAAATATTTCAGAAGTAATTTAAAAATTTTGCTGTGACTGGAATCAGAATGCATATGATGAAGTATTTTCTAATGCTTCTCTGTTTTATACAAGCCATGATTTTTGATGTGCATATAAATTTGGCATATGATACTGTAACGAGTCCGTAGCACCTTCAACTTTCTTTAAATGAGCATTCCAATCTTGAGGAAATAACTATAAATTTATTTACAAGTATGTACACTTATTTACAATAGGAGCAGGAAACAATTGCTAAACATCCAGCAATTAGGTAGCAAAACAGTACACTGTACTCTCAACAGTAACTCAGCACCACGTATCTAATGTGAACAGTAATTAAGCAATTACAAAAGCAAAACAACCATACGTCCAAGCGAATGAAAACGAGCATCTCAGAAATCCCATCTGAGAAAAACTAACTGACTTGTGTTCAAGGCCAGCTATTTATACACGGAAAGAAATGTCCACAATATTCTAGAAAAACCCGGAATATTTTGTTTCATTCATAACTTGAACAATCCATTCACAAATTCTAGTGATAAAAAGAAAAACCACTCCGAGCGAAAAATGTCTTCATGCTTATTAAAGTTAGGGCAAGTGTAAAAACTACAAAGTGTTACAGGGCCGGTATACAAGTGATACAAGTGATATCTTCAGATACTTTTGCAACATGTCGCCAGATAAAACCAAAACTAGTAAAAATGATGCAAAGCAGGAAAAACAACAACTATTTACAAGATTTGTAACAATACATTATTTTCAGTTACGTGCGATTCAAGAGTGCCAATATTTGAACCTGCATGTTCGGCAAAAACTGCGCTGATTGCGGAGGTCACTAACTTATTAAACATAGTCAAATTAATAAAATAAATAAGTAAATATACCGAAATACTTTTAACTAGAAAAATTTTCATTCAGACAATTTTACAAATTAAAAAAAATGCATCTTAATACTCTTTTATTAATTTAATCATGTAACCTTGCACTTAATCTTATTAGCATCAACAATTCTATAAGAACGTGAATAAAACCTATAAAAGTTCCAATTAAATTAAATACAGGAGTAATAAATCTATCCATTACAATTCCAAGTAAAATCCATATTGATCACTTCTTGGTGACACAAAAATAAATAAAAGGAGAAGTTTTAAATAGCCTCTTTTCCCTGGACCATACTAACCTACCCTATTGTCTTTCACTTATACCTCTGGTTCTGAGAGTCCCTTGTACTAATGTATAAGTAAACCATTACAAATAAAAAGGGGCAAAATTAACAACAATATGGAGAAAACACAAATGGAATATTATGCATTTGATTATATGATTATAAAAAGGTTACAAAAGAGGATAGAAAGAAAAATAAGCAAAAATAAATTTTGGAAAACAAAGTGTTTCAACATTTTGCAATAAGTTAAAGGTTTGAGTGTGGGGATAAAAAACTTACGATGAATTTTAAGTGAAGTTCGAACTACAAATGACCAATGATTGCAACTTGCTAAAATTCGCTTGAATGTGATAAGTGAACTAAAAAATATTAACTTACCGAATATGAATTCTGTGCCAGGGTTCTTACCCTTGATACCAGATCTTGAGGAAGATGTCTGGCTTCAAGAACTTCAGAAATCAAACCCACATCACAAGCCTCCCTTGCAGTCAGTGTACGACCTCTCATTAATAGATCCATTGCCTATACAGCAAAACATACTTTTACTTCCAAATCATGAATGAGAACATGAAGACACTTAAATTAGACTATATCTAAGGTGACCATATGTTTCGTTTTGAGCAAGTCAGTCCCCTATTCAGGTATCCTGTACTATTTTGTCCCCCCCCCCCCACTGAAATGTTCAATTTTCTGAAGTAACAGAACGGAGCACTAAATGCTTCAACCATAAGTCGTTGGGAGGAACTGTTTAAACATTTTCATTATACTAACAATTGTTTAGTATATTGTACTTTTGATGGGACCTAATACACTTTTAGAAAGGGCAATTTAGAGCTTAGGTTTAGTTTGTGAAACTGAGTGAATGCACAATTGAAAATTTGCACTTTTTAAAGCAATATTAATTTAGAAAGTAAACAGTATGAAATTCTGCCAAAAGTTTTATTCCCCTTTAAAATCAGCACCAAATGTAGTCAAACAAATTAGGGCATTAAAAGCTAACTCTCCCCCCCCCCCATTCTTTTCTTTGAAATGTTCCTTTCTGTTTTTGGTCTTCCATAAACCATATATATGTGTATCAGTAGCGAGGCCTCAAGTCATCGAACGATTCGCCGATGACCTGTAGGCAAACCTCGTCTTGCACCGGAAGAATTAAAGTTTTTAAAATTTTATTTTCAGATTATTTTTTCGGATCATTTAATATTTCGAATAATTTTATTTTAGTGCTGCCATCTGTTGAGTAAACGATAAGTCGTGAACTTAAGGTCATCGTTAAGAATACCGCATCGGTTTTGTGTGTGCGCGCGCAAGTTTTTTCGCTTGTCAGCCATTTCAGCCAATCAGATTCTTTCACAGCTTCCCTTAGATATAGTACGAGTCATCCGCGATTACCGCGGAAATTTTGTGTGCAAAGCATTTTGTTTTTACAGGCAACTCTCAGTTTTGGCGGATCGTGGGGGTTGGATGGGAGGGGTAAAGATTTTTTTCTCCTGTTTCATTCATTCTTTTTTTTTTTTTTTTTTCAATTCGGTGCGCCACATTAAGAAAAAAAAAAGGGGTTGCGGTTAGAAAAATATTTTTATCTTACGATGGCGCCAATATGAGCCCGACGGGTCGAAGACAATATTGTTTGCAACACTAGTTTTGCATGGGGAAAAACACTGTTTCCTTTTGTCTTTTGGAACTTCATCGAACTTTCAAAAACGAATATAGTGCGTGGTTTAGTTTTTTTACTTTCTCCTTTTAGTTTCAATTATAAATGTTTTTCACAAAAAGTAGTGCTCGTTGCCGTTCGAGCTTTGCATTTCAGCAAGCTTGAACTTTTCAAATTGAAAAGAAGCATCTGTGTACTAAGATTTTCACAACGTAAGTTGAATTTTTTAATTACTATTTAGTTTTAAAACTCATGAAAACAACATGAATGATTTTTATCATTTTAAAGTATACTTCATTTATTGTGTGAGGAGAATTTCCTGCTTTAACGGAAATAATTTGCATTACTTGATTTATTTATTTTCAAGTAATACTACTCTGCCTAAATAACTACGATTTTAATGTTTTTTTTTTCATATAATGCTTACTTTAATCTAAATTGAAAAACTGAACTGTAAAAATTTTCCGGGAATTTTCGTGCATCTTTCTTAGTTTCAAAATTCCCGTTTTTGTTACGATGACAATGAAACTCCAGTAAAATTTTCTGAAGACTTGATGAAATATTCTGAAAGTATGAGAAGCTTACCCCTCCCTCCCCCTCACACACACATTCGTAAAAATCTGTAGCAATATATCATTTTTTAAGCATATTGCAATATGAATGAAAAAAAGAACCAAATAATGGACATCGGAAACGACAGTTCAAAATCTTTGAAAACTGAAAAATTACAAATTTCGGAAACGGCAGCCCAAAATTTTCAGAAATTTCTGATCACAAACACCCCTGAGCGAAACATATGGTCTGGTATATTTCTTTAGGGACCTGAAAGTTAGCGATGACTGACGCTTGAAGTCATGCCTCGCTACTGATGTGTATATATATATAATATATATATATTAATATGATTGGCAAAAGTGCCATTTTGAGGGAAGAAATGAACAGTCACTTTAACTACATCTTAAATCTGCATGCACAAAAAAAAAGAAAGAATTTTACCCACTTTAAAAATCAAAGCGAAAACAAAGACTGAAAGTATTTTACGTTCAATACTTGTTTTACATATTATATTTTAATGGAGCGGGGGGGGGGGGGGGATACGTAAAATACACAGGAAATACATAGGAAACACTTGCTGAAGGGATCTGATGAGAAATAACTTAAAATGCGGGTAAAAGGTAGATTCGGGAGCCATGAAATCAGGGTTTAACTGTAGTTAAATTAAGGACATTAAAAATGGGTCTCAATACGCTTTCTTTTCATTTAAGAATGATTGTTCTTTATTTTGCTCTTAAAATTACTTTTACTGCTTTTGCAAGATCAATTTCAAAAAAATAAATAAATAAATAAAGCACTAATAGACCTACTTTCATATATTTAACTTTTTCAAGAACACTATAAGTCTGTCACTGTCTGAAAATTGCATCAAAAGGAAAATGATATGAATCAGTCCCGGATGCACATTTTCAAAAGAAAACATACAGTAAAGTAGGGGTACTTACCCTGAAAACTTGTTAAAACTAAATCCTAAGTTATAACATTAACAGGGACGTAACTAGAGGGGGGCAGAAGGGGCTCGTGCCCCGGGCGCCAGATTTTAGGGGCGCTGAAGGCTAAATAGCTGGATAACTTTCTTTTCATTATTTAAAAAAAAAAGACAAATTTTTAAAAGCCAGCTCTCTCAATAAATAGAAAAAATAGCTCAATGCAGGCATAGGCAGAACGTTAAAGAAATGTCTTTTATTGTGGGAAAGATCGACGGAAAGAAAGTAAGGAGAGAGCAGTAAATGGCATGAATATATTTTCTTTTAGAGAATGACCAGTAAAAGTGCTTGTTCTTAAAGAATTGTATGAATTTAGTTAGTGCTTTTTGTTCATTCTCTATGTAATATACGTTGAGTATACCCTTATATGACGGTCCAGACGTTAGCGTGGCAATTTTTTTCGACAAATATTTTATTTTATTTCAATGGGGGGGGGGGGGGGGGGGGCGAAGCAAAGTCTTGCCCCTGTTCGAAAATGGCCTAGTTACGTCCCTGAACATTAATATCAAGTTTCATTTCAAACTGCCTTTCTTAAATTAAAAATATCAAAACAAAATTTAAAAAATTTTGAATCAAGAATCTTCTTAATGAACTCTAATGTGCTTACTTGTATACAAACATATAACTTCACGTCAAGAGAGGAAAGACTTGAGAGTTGCCATTATTTAAAATTTTAAACACAACCAAAATTGTGAACATCACTTAATTTTCAGACTTTACAATCTACGGTATTCAGATTGACTTTATTTTAAAGAATGCTAACTGAGCACTTGCACAGTTTTGCCTTTTTCTCTTAAAAAACCTCAAAAAATTAAAGCACTAATTTGGGAAAATTTTGAGAAATTTTCCTAGACTAGAAAAAAACAACAGTACAACCTTGTTTATCTAGATTGATTGGGACCAGACGCAATCTGCAGAGTCAAAAATGAGTATAAGCTAGGTGATGTTTGCAGTAATCAATCAGTAAAATAACTTCTTAAATCAACAGAATTATCCTTTATTGTGATAAAAAACAAAGTTTTGTAACAAAATTAGTATTTACAAGACATTAAAAAATATAAAATAATTTTTTACATCACTTATTTACAAAGAATGGGTCTACTTTGTGACTTTTTACTATTTAAAACAAGTATGGCATTTGAATGAAACTCAATTAGACAAAAATGGAACTGGGCGGGGCGGGGGTGCCGGGTAGATGCACAGAGTATACCAAAATGTTTGTTACAGTGCGTCCCAAAAGTTTAGAGACAATAAGGTTTCCAAGTTTTACGAGAGAAAAAAAGAAACAACGATTTCCACACAACTTAGAATCATGAAAAATATCCATACAATAAAAATATTTTTTATTAATTTAATTATACAATCACAGATTTTGTGAGAATAATTAAAACTCAAATTTTACTGTCCCAAAAATTTATAGACAGCTCATTATATTAATTTTAACATTCAAATTTTTAAGCCTTTTTTTCTAATAACTTCAAAAACGCAATTAGGCATACTTAAAAGAAGATTTTAAAGAACTTCTGGCTTTAATGAAAACCAACTACGTTCAATTTGCAGCCTAAGATCTTGAACTGTTGTAAACTGTCTTCCATTAGCATATACATCGCTCGCTAGTATTCCCCAGAGGTTTTCTATTGGGTTTAGGTCAGGACTCAGGGCTGGCCATTCCATAACAGTTACTTGGTTTTGCCTAAAACATTGCATTGTTGAATTAGACGTGTGCATGGAGCAATTGTTTTGCTGGAATAACCATTCGTCCCTACCTAGCAACTTTTCAAATGGCAATAACTATACATTAAGAGTTCTCTGATAGTCTTCGGAGCATTGGCGACCTTTCAAAAAAGCAACATCGGTTGTTCCATTGAAAGAAAATGCTCCCCACACCATGAGCGAACCTCCTCCTTGTTGCCTGCTGAAAAAGGTTCGGGGTTCTTTGCGAATATCGTACTAGTAATGTCCCCAACCATCCGGGCCATCTAAATTGAACTTTTTTTCATCACTAAAAATAACACTTAACCATTCATTTGTCCAATTCATATGACTACGAGCCCACTGAACACGAGCGTTTTTATGCTGACTTGCTAACCTCGACGAACGACGTTAATTTGCGATATTCAAGAAATGCACTTGCCTGCAGCCATCGATGTACTGTTGATTTTGACACTGAAAAGCTTACTTCTTTACAAACGGACCGTGTTGACAGATTCTGGGTCGAAACTAATTTCAAAATCTCTCTGTCTTGCCACTTTGTTGTTTTCTTTGGTCGTCCAGAACGAAATTTTGCTTCAAAATTATTACCTTTTGACAAGATTTGATAAATACCAGCCATACTGCATCCAAATTTACATGCAATGTCCACTACTTTTCGACCATGAGCTTTCAAACGATAGTTTTTCAAAATTTCCGTTTTAGAAAACTGCTCATTGCAGGGCATCTTGACCAATCTTCAGAAACGGAAACACGTGTTTGTTTTTATGTCGGAAAACTTGTGCGTCACAAGTAAATAACCTTGTAATATGCAAATTTTGAATACCAATACTTAAATCAGCTTTTAATAACGATTGTTTATATACTTTTGGGACAGCATTTTTTTTCGTTTATATTTTTTAAAATTAAATATATGATCAGTAAGAGTTGCTTAAGTGTTTTAATAATTTTTTGAAGTCATTAAATATTTGCATAAATAATTTCGTCTCGCTTACTCGTTTAATTAGCTTGTGGTTTCAAAAACGTGGCTGTCTATAAACTTTTGGGACGCACTGTAGATTACCATAATTTATTGTACAATGGATTCTATAGAAAAGTTGTACATATAATCAAACTAAAAAAGCAAATATTAGGTATACCTATAGTTTTTTTTTTTTTCAAACTATTTATCGCATGGACATGATATTTTTCAGGGGCGGAAGATTTTTTTCATAATATCTAATCAATTTATTTTTAAAAATTACTCCAGCATTTTCATTCCAGATTCCCATATTCTGTTTTTTCCTTATTTTTCTTTCTTTTTTTTTTTTTTTTTGGTGTACCATAATGAATTTAAAACACACCAGCAATGCTTTGGCAATGGTATGGTACAACTCACAAATTTAAGGTGGAACTTGAGTATGAAGCTGTAAGTTGCTGCCCTAAGCCAGGGTTAAGGCAGAAATATATGCAACACACCACCAGCACAGTTATTCCATTCCCAGACTGCAGTTTTGTCTTGGTTGTGGACTCATCAATCGAGAATAGGAAGTAATCGACCTGGAGGCAGATATCCTTATAGAATGCTAAGAGTGCCAAAAGACTGATAGCCAATGCAGGATAAGCACGCCAACATGAGACCCCAGCAATGGTAAGGTACAACTCGTAAATTTAAGGCGGAGCTTGGGTATTAAGCAGTGAGCCCCAAGGGCAGACATACATGCAATATACCGCCAGTAAGGTAAATCCATTCAGGAACTGCAATTTGTCCTTATTGTGGACTCATCACTTTGGAATAGTAAGTAACCGAGCTGGAGGCAGATATCCTCTTAGTAATAGCTTAGAGGTGGTAACTTTCTGCTTAATGATTAGATAGTTTAAGATTTTTTAAATTACTAATCAGTTTTTAATTCTTACACACCAAAATGGCATTCATAATTAAAGAAATTTATTGACTGGAATATAACTATTTGTGTTAATAATTTAGTCTTAAATAACCTATTTTTGCAACAATGACTATTTCAAAAATTTCTGTAAATAATAAGATATTTTTGACTGAATGATAATTGACATCACTAATTAATCACTTTTATAGTAATAATAAGACTGAAGAAATTAACTACATCTCAATTTAAAGGTAAAATAACATTGTATTTTTATGTCAAGTTTGTTCAGCAGCAAGGACACTGATCAAACAAGAAACTTTTAATGTAAAAAAAGTGTGGGGAGCTCTCCATCTAACTTTTGTAGGATTCTGCATCATTACATAGCACTAATGACTAGCTAACAATGCAAAACTTAAGACAGCCAATATCAAGCCACAATATCAACCCTGAAAACCATATTTATACTGTTTTGAAATTTGACAAGCACTTTAATAAATGTATAACACTAAACGTAATCAATAATGAATTTCCATTTAGAGGCTCACCTAGAGTTTAGCAGGAAATTAGTTAAAAGCAAATATAATTCCTGTTCTACACTGCTCGACATTGAAAATGCAACACCAAGAAGGAGTGGTCAGAAATTCATGCAAATTTTACCGTAGACGCACGTCACTGAGTTATGCAAATGATATGAAATGCGCAGCTCTCCGACGCACGTGAAGTAAGATATAAGAGAATGAAGTTGAAAAGTGGGCTATGTTCATGTTGGTTTTTCTGCCAGACTAATTATCGGAGAAACTTGGTTTTTGTCTCGAAGGATATGTGTGATAGGAGGAAATGCCACGCCGTCCTCAACGAAGACACTTCCAGCATATAGACGACTTTACAAGGGGTATGGTGATCGGACTGAGAAGGGGAGGTTGGTCCATACGTCAAATTGCAGCTGATACCCACATGGATGCAAGCACTGTGCATCGGCTGTGTCGGAGATGGTTGGAAAGAGGAAATGTAGCCACATTGAGGGGTGCAGGTGCAGTCAGAGTGACGTCAGACCGCTTGGATCGACGGATTCACCGACAAGCTGTGGCGGACCCGCAAGTCACTTGTACGTCGATTCTGCAGCACGTGCAAGGTACCCTGGATGTTCCTGTGTCGACCAGAACCATTTCCCGTCGACTGGTTGCACGTGGCCTGCAATCACGGCGCCCGCTAAGAAGACTGCCATTGACCTCACAGCACAGACTCCAACGTTTGGAATGGTGCCGGACCAGAGCAACGTGGATGGCAGAATGGCAAACCGTAGTGTTCTCAGATGAATCCCGCTTCTGTTTGTCCAGCGATAGTCATCGCATACGTGTGTGGCGTCGACGTGGAGAAAGATCGAATCCGGCAGTAACTGTGGAACTCCCCACAGCACGACAACGTGGCATAATGGTTTGGGGCGCTATTGCATACAATTCCGTATCACTTCTAGTTCGTATTCGGGGCACTATGACGGCCCAACGATAGGTAGATAATGTACTGCGGCCGGTGGCAATCCCCTACCTTCAGGGTCTGCCAAATGCAATTTTTCAACAGGATAACGCCCGGCCTCACAGTGCTCGAATCAGCCAACATGCTCTACGAGGTGTACAGATGCTTTCCTGGCCACCATACTCTCCTGACTTGTCACCAATCGAACATGTGTGGGACGTGATTGGACGCCGTTTGCAGAACCTGTCACTGCCTCGTTCAGAGGACGAACTGTGGCAAATGGTTGAAAGGGAATGGAGTGCCATCCCTCAGGACACCATCCGCAGGCTTATTGACTCCATGCCTAGATGTGTTTCTTCGTGCATCGCTGTCCGCGGTGGTCCTACTTCTTACTGAGCCGACGCCGTCCTCGCTCTAAATTTTGCTTATTTATTTTGAAATAAATATCACTTATTGTTCCATGCTGTCTCTGTCTTCTTACCAAATTTCATCAATTTCTGACCACTCCTTCTTGGTGTTGCATTTTCAATGTCAAGCAGTGTAATTAATTTAGAACATTCTAATGAATTTTGTCTGATGCAGAAGAATCAGGGCATTCTATCGACATAATAAAAAAATCTGGTATGGACCCCACACTACTTCCTTTTACGTGTAAATTTCTTAGTAGTTGCCTTAAGTGTTAAAAAAGTGCTTGGAGTGAGCAAGGTAACAATTCAAATATTTACTCCCCTAATCTGCCACGAAACAATGCAAAAAATATTTTACAATGGTTAATTTTCTAATATTGCTGATTTTAATATCATTCAGTGAATTTTTCGCAAAATATCGCCAATAGCGCCAAGTTGAACCCAAATTCAAAAAATAATTTTTTTGCCAAATTTGATGCCAACTTGGCGATATGTCGCCAAGTTGGCGTCAAACACTTGGCGATCAAAAGCTTGGCGACATATCGCCAAGTGGTCGCGCCAATTCATATCACTTGAGTCTGCACTGAAATTAACACTGATTTACCCCAAAAAAGGGGTAAAACACCCCCTTGGGAACATTCGAATGCAACCACAAGGGGAGGTGCACAACTAGACCATCCTCAGAGCCTACATACCAAGCTAGAAGCTTCTACGGCATATGGTTTTCGAGTTATGCGAGGCACATACATACATACGCAGGGCTCGCAGTAGACTTTTTCAAAATTTTAGGGGAATTTTAGGAACATTTTGACAAAATTTTAGGAAAATTTTAGGGGTAATTTACGATTTTGTTTGACTACAAATAAGTCCCTAATAGTGGTACCCGACAAACCAAACTGAAAATGCATTTCGTTTATTATAGCATAAATTACAACCTTCAAATACTTAAAAAAGAAATAATGTTCTAATGTTATATAACATGTTAAAAAACTAGACTGTACTTAACGTGCATACGCGTTTTCAAAATTTTCCCTTTGAAAGATAGGCATGTCTGAGTTTTTCCAGTTGACTAGCTTCTACACATATTAATTCTGTTCAACAATTACCTACATGTTTTAACTGCAGCAGTTTTCTACAGCTGTTTTTAAACACTATTTCTCTATACCCAGATATAATATTCATTCCTTAAATTCATTAATATTTTTATTATTTCAACAAATTGGCAAATTTACTTTTTCTTTTTTGCTTTTCAAATAAATTTGTTTTCAAGTTTTTTCTTTTTCATTTTTCTTTTTATCTAGTAAAATAGCAGTGCCTAGAAAACAGTTCGTGAAGTTAACCCATGTGGCCTATTATGTTCAATGTTACGAATTGAAAACCATTTTGCATCACCAAACAATTTTTAGTTAGTAATTTTCTTTTCCCCCCATGCTTTCGAAACAAATTAAACTAAAAACAATTAATTGAAAAAACTAAAAACAATTGCTTTTCCATTGCCGAACAACTTTAAAAAGTCTTGTGTACAATGTTCTGCATATATCATGTCATAGATTTATAAATTCTATTAGGTGCGCTAAATGCACTTTGATTTCAGTTTTAAGATTAACCAAAAAAAAAAAAAACACCCTGCTTGTCAATATTTTTCGTCAGTTTATTAATTACCAGAAATGTTCAATATTCATAAAGTTCTTTGGACCTACAACAATCTTTTGATTTGAAACCAGTAGTGTAATATATATGAATTGTCAAAAGCTCATACTTTTGCTTTCCAACTCTGCCTCCCTTTCCCCTCAGAGTATTGTGACATTTGAAGTACTGTAAACATTTCTGAATATCAAATTAAGCTGAGGCTACAATTTTATGCATGCTACCTTAAACTCTCAATAAATAACACGTGATAAGTTAATGCATTTTTAAAAGCAGAAAAAGTATGCAAATGGTGAAAAAAAAAACTGTTGCGCAAAAATTTTAAAGAACTGTAGGAATAATTAATAATTATAATTGACATAATAACCCTGATTTTGAATAGAAAATGAAAGTAAGGAAAAGGAATCCATTGGCTTAGTACAAGTCACATCTTTTTATAACAGTTGACTAAGTTTACTAGATCTATTGGATTCCCTGATTCCTGAATTCTAATGCTGTCCCAAACATCCTTATCAACATTTTAAATCTATTTACTTTTTCAAAAAATTTTTTGAGCCAAAAACAAAGTTTGATAGAAATTAATGCTACTTTTTAAAAATGCTCATGGTTTGATCTGATTCAGATGTAACAGGAATGACATTTTGAATGAGTTGACATTGATTGACGAGCCTACAAATAATCTTTTGACAAAAGAAAATTAAACAAGGTTCAAACTAATGGCAAGAATAAAATTATCGATGTCCAAGCGTTGAATTTACACAGTAAACTAAAATGAGCGAGTTTTATAGAAGCCGATGCAAACAGATTGCAAAATTCGCAAATAATCGAGCTTAAGCGCGAAGAAACAGCTCAAAGTCTAAAAATTTCACAGGCAGGTTATGTTTCATCCTGGTAGAGTGGTGAAACAGCTGTTTAAAGATTAAACGGTTCGTTTTTAGGGGAAGAATTTTAAGTCTGTCCCAAGATTGAAAATAGTTCGAAGAATGCGTTTTAAACGAAATATTTTGTAAAATATCAATTTATCACAATAAATATCTAGGGAAAAGTTCGCTTTTGGCTATAAAATACTTTCAGAAAGGTATTTTAAGCTCCTCAAAAGAGCTCCTGTAAATTTTCTAATTTTTTTAGGAATGCCACAAAATTTTAGTACAATTTTAGGAATTTTAGGAAGTCTGAAATTTTTTAGGAAATTTAGGAATTTTAGGGGGAATGCGAGCCCTGCATACGCACATACGTACATACAGACGTCACGAGAAAACTCGTCGTAATTAACTCGGGGGTGGTTGAAAAGGATTTTTCGGCTGCTTATATGTTGGTAGGTACATATGCACTTGCACGTGCTAACAGGTCGAAAAAACTACCAGGGTTGCCACTCAATCCCGGGGGAAAAATTCCCTGTGTTTTCCCTGCATGAATATGCAGTATTACGAACGAGCGAACACTGATATTCTATATGAACATTAATATCCTGGCACAGAAAAAAAACTAACTAAATAAAAACATAGGGAGGCAAAGCAGAATTCATTAAACTGAAATCATAGAACAGATTGATGACTAATCTCAAACTCTCTAATTAAATTAGCATAAGCTTTAAAATTCATTTCAAACTAAGTAATAAATATTTTTTGCTTCTACAATACACAATATATTTTTACTTATAAATAAATAAACTTAGCAAAAAAAAACTGTGAAGTAAAATTACTATTTATTTTATTTATTATTATTATTTTATTCATTTGCGCATAAATTTATTCATTGGTAGTTTACATATTTTAGAATTCATTTTGGCAACTTGAACTTTTGAAAAAAAGTAAAATTCCCTGCATTTTCCAGATTTTTGAAGAAATTTTCAAAATTCCCTGGATTTTCCCTGTTTTTCTGTTGATTTTTCAATTCCCTGTATTTTCCCTGTTTTTTCAGGTTTCCCTGTGGCGTGGCAACCCTGACTACTGAACATTCATTCGGGGGTGAGCAAAATCAAAATTTAGACTCAAATTTGAGTGATTTTTTTTTTGCGATCACAATACTTCCTTTACTACGTAAAAGGAAGTAAAAATAATTCGTGAGAGCATTTTTAGGAACTCATGTTAGAGGATTGATGCAAAAATGCTGCTTAAATTAGAGCAAATTAATAATTTAATAATTAATGATTAATTAATTAATGATTATAAAATATTGCATTGCGATAGGGTTTGAGGTCACATAACAAATTTTAAAAGAATCTGATCACAGGAAGTCTGTGAAAATCGAGTTGCAAAATTCTACTATACAGATACTGTCGGCCCTGCTTAAATGAATAATACTGTTAGTTCCAAGAAACATTATTTGATTAAGCGGAGATCTTTAACATTGCCTCTACGGCACGGGGAAAGATTTGGTTCCGGAATGCTTCATTAGTGTAAGCGGGGTATTTGCTTATCCATTACAAAATTAAGTGGGGCAGACAGTATATTCATGTGTAGATGAAGAAATAATTTTGTTTACCACTGTGGGACCAACCACTTGAGGCAGAGTGAGAGATGCACCACCTTCCGGCATGTAACCAAGTCTAGAATGAGGCATACAAAACTCTGCATTGACACTCGCAAGCTTGACGTCAGCGTGATGCAGGAGGGTCATACCCAGGCCATAGGCTGGGCCGTTTATAACTGCAACCAACGGCTTGCGAAGGTCCGCCAGGGCCTTGATCATTCTCCTGGAAAAGGAGTTACAGTTTATTTACAAGCAATTAGTGACATTTGTCGCAATAACACACATTTTTCAAAGAAAATATTAAAACAAAAAAAAAAGAAAAAAAAAACAAAAAAAAAAAAAAAAACAGTAAACATACTGATTAAAAGCTTCACTGAAAACTTATTTTAATCCATTTTTCAAACGACTAATTTGAATTGTTAAACCTGCAAACAAAGCAAAATGAAACTATTTGTTTCTGAAATTTATTTGTTTCTGCTGCAAATTACATAGAGTTCAATTGTTTCCAGATAAATCTATGTCACCAATTTTTTTTCTTGGAGGGAGAAGAAATATTCTTGGCTACATAAGTGTAGGATGAGACTGAAGACACTGGATGACTTTGACTGTTTCCAAATTCTATTAGTTCAAGAATAATTAATAAGAGACTGTGGCATAAGTAATATGTCATTGAGAACTACAGGCCCTTATGCAGAATTGGCTTTAAAATACTGAACTGAACATAACGATTTTTTTTAAATTATTAATTTAGCAAATTGGAGTAATATAAAAATAAAAATACTTTAACTGATCAGTAGGTTTTTTCCAGTTCACCGGAAATAGTAGGTCGATAACTCAATGCTCGACTACTCAGCCAAAGTGCTACTCGGTATGCCTCTATTTACAATTTATGAACATCAGATAATAAGGCATATTCAGATTTAACACAATTTAGATAATTTATTAAATTACAAGGGATGTTTTTTTTTCAACTTACGATCGCACAGTATGACTTCCAGACATGCGGCAGGTGGTTGGTGTGCATAGTAGATGACTTTGCATCTCCCCCTGTACACAATCTGTCACTGACGAGTTCAACACGCTATTTTCTGTTGAGCTGCTGTCACATAAACATGACTGTCACCAGGCCCGTCATTTAGGGGGGGGCAGGGGGGGGGGGCAATTGCCCCCCCCCGGCTTTGAGAAATCAATGTATTTGCATATAGGTGGGCGTGGTTTTTGATGTTTTTCGGTGAAATTGCATTGTGTTAGGGCCCTTTGCCCCCCCCCCCCGGAAAAACTTGAAATGACGTCCCTGGCTGTCACTATCTCTCCCTCAGGATTCTCCCACCAAGTGGGAGTTCCGGAGTTACGAAGTGTTTTGCGAATTACTGAAGATTCTTATCGTGAAATTTTGCAACATTTATAGAGAGTCATTCTAAACACACGAAGAAACGTTCTGACTTCTGGAATTGTTCTGATTTATGGCAATGTCCGTCTTCATAGCTCATTAAGTCTCGATTGAGCGCCAAGTAACTTTTATCTGTTCCCTGAACTAAAGCAGGCAATTGGGGAACCCTGCTTGGGGGTCTGGAAAAGCATCGTGCTTCCAAAGTGACGTTAAACTCAAAGACACCGTCACAATTCACTTCCAATCATTGACGGCAACATTTTATGAGGAGGGCATTTTAAAGCTTGTTCACAGATATAACAAATGCTTCAATCGTCAAGGTGGTCATGTAGAGAAGAAACCTACCTACATTCCCCAAAGCAGAATATTGCTATATTTGGAACACACGTCGCAGAACAGATAGTTGAACTGCAGAACAATGCTGTCTAAATGTGAGGGAAAATTCCGAAAAATTTTCTGCAGAAAGGCAGATTTTAGTTTCTGAAACTAAAGATATATTTTACAGAAACTCTTCAAATTTTCCTGCAAATTAATCCTACTAGGTAGACGAAAATCAAAAAGTCAAATTTTTTGCGACACTTGCAGGAATTTTAGATTGACTACGAACGGGACAAAATCTAGAATTTGTTCAAAATTACATGTTTAGTTAAAAGATATATGGAAAAAATCTGCATAAATCTATAGGATTTCTGCAGAAAATTATCTGTGGCTACACCTGTGTTAAATACCTTAAGCGACCTCCCTCGAAAACTAATTGTTGGATATTTTGGCAGAGTTCAAGAATCAATCCTGATATAGTCATATTACTGTTTATTTACAAGAGAAACATTAAAAAAACCGGCCTTTACGCAACGCAAACAACAACGAAGTTAGCAAAAGTCGTACTGACGAGAAAACAGCGGCGGCGCCAAAAGTGCGAAAGTCCGCCAAAAGGTCTTCTACAATTGGCGTGATATCGCCTAAACTCAACACTTCTTCCCGATATCAAGGCCAATTTACATTTCAACAATTTTTCATCTTAAAACATCAAAAATGAACAAAACTAATAAAAATATTATGCACATGACATGAAAGTAAAACAAACTTGAAATATTAAACAATTATTTCAAAACAAAAATGTCAATCTAAGTTTTGTCCATTTTGCTCAGTCCAAGTCCACTGCTTAATTTCATAAACGGAACACTTGTAAGTGGTTTGGTCAAAATATCAGCAAATTGTTCTGATGTTGGAACATATTCTATTTTCAAAATTCCTCGTTCCACTTTCTCTCGAACAGAGTGAAACCGCACATCAATGTGCTTTGATCTTCGATGATGTTGAGGATTTTGAGCAAGCTTTATGGCACTTTGGTTGTCAACATACAGGACAGGCGTACCATCATATCCAACCAGCCTCCTTGAAAAGCAACTTGAGCCAAACAAGCTCATTAGCTGCTTCACTAGCTGCAACATATTCAGCTTCAGTTGATGAAATTGCAACAGAATGTTGCAAACGAGAATACCATGTGATTGCTCCACATGAATTCATTGAAACCATACCAGATGTAGAACGTCTGGTCTTTTCATCGCCAGCATGATCAGCATCACTGAAGACTGAAAATTCTGTCTGCACTTGAGACCTATAACAAAGACCAAAATTGCTTGTACCACGTAAATATCTATAAATTCGTTTCACATGTTTCCAATCTTCTTGTGTTTGTTTGCACAAGGCTCTAGAAACCAAATGCACAGCAAAGGCTATGTCCGGTCTTGTAGCAACTGCAAGATACTGTAAGCAGCCTACTGCCTCTCTGTAGGGAACATCAATAGTGGTAACTTCTTCCTGAGATTTAGTCGCATTTACATCCAGGGGTGATTGTGAGTTCATAAAAAAATACCTGAAAGTTTTAAAGAGAAAATGTGCGTGTGTGTTAGGGGGGGGGGCTTGCGACGTTTGCTTTTAAAACAACGGCCCTGTTACTTAAGCAAGCCTAATTTCATAATTATACATATTTAACAGTAAATTGCCATTCATAAACAAACAAGACACATTTCATGTATTCGAAAAGTTTCAAATAGTTTTTAGTCAAAATATTGTGCATGCATGTAATTAAATTATACACGAGTAATAAAGTTACTTTTGAGCTGGTGTTGTACAAATTATCTCCAAAAAATATTTTAAAGATAAAGTAAAAGGCTAACAGAACTACTGTTGGTTGAGCGAAAATATTAATATAAAATAGTTAATGAAAGTTGCACTTGTTACTGAAAATTTGGAAAAGAATTTATCTAGATGTAGTACCTATAAATCTCCTAATCAATACAATATGACCAGAGTCAAAGATTTCATACTTATTAACACTGAAGTGAAATAATATTTTACGATGTTATGTATGGGTTAAAAAACTTAAATTGTTTTAACAAAAATAAAATTTAGCCAGAGATTAAGCATTTAAGTTCTTGACATTTTACACTTACAGAGCATGGAATTTTGTTTAAAGCTCTTGTTTTAATGATTTAATTAAAATAAAAAGAAATGTAATTTGCTTGCCTTTCAACAAGGAATAGCAAGCATCGAAAATGCCGAAATGATGACTAAATAATTATAGATACAATCACCGAAAATTCGAGAAAGGGAACAAAAATCTGGATTAAAAAAA